>CCAG010009005.1:0-20319 GCA_001077435.1 Glossina morsitans morsitans | reverse complement strand
AAAAAAAAAAAAAACAAAAAAAAATAAAAAAAAGAAATAGGAAAAATGTAGCCACAAATGAAATTGTGGATGGGTCGGTATGTATATGTCTGTATGTAGTTGAATTCGGTTAAATACAACAATAAGAAGAAAACAGCAAATTTAGCAACAACAATACCGTTTGGACCAAAATATCGGCAGATAGGTAGAAAGTGAGAAAATAAAATATCTTAACTTCAATAAATATTTCGTTTTTTTTAGTGTTTTTTTTTTTTTGTTTTGGTTTTTTTCTATTCCTTTCTGGTTTCTTTGCATAATTTGAAAACGAACACGTTCCTACGTATTTACACTCCTATGCAATGAAATGTTGATGGAACCAAAAAAAAAAAAAAAAAAAAAAAGTAAAATGAAAATATCTTTATCAGCGTGTACAGTATGCAACACACACGTGCTGAGATGAATACGTATGTGCAACGGTTAAATTAGGAAAGCAAATGCTTAACTCAGGCTTTCCTCTGAGAGATCATTACACAAAACAAATATAAAAATGTTTCCGGTATTATATTGTATTTGCGCGTGAATACATGTGTTATTAACTTAATGAGAATACGTTTGGTTACGTGTACGATACGTGCATGTATTTCGTTTAACAATGACTGCACTATCTATCCATTAAAGAAATCAGCAAGAAGTGAAAAAAGAAAAATTTGATCAAAATTTTAATTAAAATGTCAACCTGCAACAAATTTCCATCTATGTTAGATTGTCGCGAATTGCGGAAAAGCATTACTTTTGAACTCCCTCTTATTTCCTACAATCTCTTTATTGCACTAAAGGATTAGTTTTTACTTTTGGTTACTGCCTTCAGCGATCATATATATCAAAGAAGCCGAATTAAACTCGATAGAAGTAATACAAAAAATGCTAAAGACGACTGACGCCATGGTTTCGCATAATGTCGGCCTTTTCTTTCAAAGATCGGAAGAGCGGTTCACTGGAGGGGTTTTAAATCACTTGAATATATAAAAATTAAAAAATTTAAAGGACACAACTTGACCAATCTAGGAAAAGTCTTCAAAGTATAAATTCAATTGTTATAGTCGGGTAAGGTCAACTATTGAATACCCTGCACCATTTCGCCTCATCCGATTCTCGACCACTTTCATTGTAAAACGTTACAAACTATATTAGGTAAGCGTCAAAAGTTTTTGATCACTTTTTCAGTTGAAAATTTATATGTATTTGTATATGTACATTATTTCTGTATATTAATCAAAATAATTTCCATTTTAAAATATTTTTGGCAACATGGCGACATCGTGTAGAAAGAACTTACATTGGACTGGCAGCGAACCACCCACCGACTCATTTTCGCACTCCTTCAAGTTTGCGAATCCGCGTGCCAGCCAAGCCATGCTGCAGCGATCTGGACAAGTTGCAATGAGGAGGCTCCACATTCGAAGAGTGCACTGGGTGTGGCAGAACTCCCCATTTGCACTGCATCTGTGCCCTGGACAACTCGTGCAACAAGTTGCCAAAATGGCATTTTCAATCAATTCCTATGATTGTCATTTTCGCTCTTATTTAGCTTTTCGTCCAATAAGACTTGCAATGTATTATCTTCGAATTTTTTTGGTCCTTCAGTCCGTTCTTTGTCATTGACATTAAAAATCACCACGTTTAAACTGTTGAAACCAAGACCGACAATTCAGATATGATGGAGTAGCATCACCATAAGCTTCTGAACGTGTTCGATAGGCATCGGCAGCAGATTTCACAAATAAACACCAAAAGTAATGAATTTGGTAGAGGAAGAATGTTAAGCGCTCGATGATTAGCCTCGGCGTACGTTGAATTAGTCAATAAAATTAAATGGAAATCTATTATTTTATGTCGAGGAAGGTCAAAACCATCGAATTCAATCGTCATGTGCCCTGATATTTGCCATCTCTTTATCACTTTTAGTCGTGGAAGTCCCTGATCACAATTTTCGCAAAATAAGCATGTAATGCGCTGTCGGTCGAAAAGAAGTGAGAAAAGAGAAAAAGATAGGTAAGCCGTTGAAACCTAGTGGCTTTGTACACAATTGGCCCGCGAACACAGACGTAGTAGTCGCGATTGCTACCTACTCGGCTACTCATTCGGGTCAATTTGACATCTATCTATCGTAGCATTTCATTGTTGTTACTGTCTTTGCTTGATAGTAATTTTAAAAACACCAATTCTATTATTTATGTCTTCGTCTGTTCTTTGTTAGTTTGTTTCTGTTGGTTTATTCTCCTCAGGTATAGTTTGCTTTCCAAGTATATGTCCTTTCGTCAGTTGGGCATTTGGTTCCCACAGCATGTTCCGTCTGAAAATGTTTGCTTGGGTATTTCTTCTATTGTCGTCAAAAAGTTTGCGCCTATGCCTCCTCTATTTCCCACCCACATTGTAGGTAGAAGATCATTACTTGCATAACATTATCTCAAATTGTTTTATCTTTGCTTACACGTATATCTCCATACGTTTAAGCTAATCAAACTAATTTAATTAGAGTTTAAGGAAAGAGAAGTGAAACGACATGCCAGAGGCATATGCTAGTGTGCTAGTATCAAGATGAATATTGTGAGAAACCAAAATAATATCCAAGGCTTTATGTAAGCTTTTCAATTTTTTTTTTTCATTTCATTTTGTTTCCGAATATTTTTAAAAGCTTTTTTACGGTCGTTGTAGTAAGACATTTTCTTTTTAATTGTTTAGCTCAAGTGCAGTAGAAAAACTTGATCACATTTTTCGGTTTCCGAAGAAATATAGTCGAGAAGTTTTCAATTAAATACACTGCACAAAAAAAAAAAAAAAAAGAGAAAAGAGTAATAGTAAACTAAGCCAAGTAAGAAGCTGTATTCGCCTTGACATGAATCTTGAACGCCTTGAACAGTTAAAGTCAATAAAAGCAAATTATGGGAGTGATATTAAGGTGAAATATATTACGTTTCTCCCGAATATTTATTTAACACAGCTTTCCGATAAAAGTTGGATAAACACCGCTAAGACTATACTTATGAAAATATATCAGATTTTTTTCTTCTTTGTAATTAGAAAGGTATGAATAGAGCGATCGCGACCTATTCGAAAAAAATGGGCCGAAATTTCAAAGCCGAAATTCGTTACAAAACGAAAATGATTATCGAAAATATTTTCAATATTATTCGAGATTTCGGTTTTTTTAAGTCTTGCCATAGCAATTGTATGCCATTTCCAAGCCTAAAGCAGAAAAACAAAGCGCGCTTTTGGAACAATTTAATAGCACAGGTCTTTCACGTTGTGCTTGATATTTCCACGTTTTACTATTCTCTCTTTTCATCCTTCTCTACCCGCAATTCTTCTCGAATACCATCGTACGCGCGCATATAGGCGACATCCACTGAGTGGTTGGTCGTATCAAAAAAAAGAGCATGAATAAGAATCTAACATTGACCAAGTATATATATGTATATACCATAAATTTAGATGTGTACATAAGGTAATTACATATATATATATATATATATATAGATTCTTTTATAAGTATTCATCGTTATTTGCATTTGCTTTTTATCCGGCCTGTCAGATTCTTCTACCTGCCTATTGATCCTTATTCTAATGGCTGCGAAACTTTATGTTTTTATGTACATTGTTGCATATCCTTTGATTTTGCAAACAGAATATACTAAATAGTAGATCGCTCTATTCATCGGTGGTAAGAATAAAAACGCTTTTGTTCGTAATTTAATTTTGATTTCTGGCGAGGAAGCTGAGAAAGTTCATTTCAATTGTGTTGTTTACTAAAAAGCTATACAAAACTGTAGTACAACAACAATAAACGCAGTAACAATATAAACAACTTTTCAATAAGTTATATCTTGTTTTATTCGCGGCTAAGCAAGGGAGATTTTATGCAATTTTATTATATATATATATATATATATATATATATATATATACATAAAATTGAAAACAAAAAGTAAAATTGAAAACCGAAATTAAATGAAGAGAAATTAGTGAAGTTATAATAAAAAAGGAGTAGATAGATATTCAAAGTTAAGGAACGGTCGCATATTGTCTTCGCATCTGGCATTTTCTCAACGAAATTAAAGTTAACAACTAAGACAAATATATTCGGGCGTGACTGAATCTCTTGTACCCATCATCGTTATGCTAAAAAACGAGAAAGAACGAAATTTTCATGCTTTATAACATAGAGGGGGGCGCGGTCGATTTTTACTGTTTTCAAAATAAAAGTTTTTATCGTATAGACGTGTCCTTTGAAATGTTTAGGTCATTTCCAAATACTACTGTAAATTTTCGCTAACAGAAGAATGTTTATCACAGATACTAAACGGTTGGGCAGACGAACAGTTTAATAGGCGAGCAAGTGGACATAATCAGGTGCGTTGCGGATTTGAAACTGACCAAGAATTTATATATTTTATCGAGTTTTTGAAACTTGTTTCTGCGAGTTACAAAAACATTGAAAGAAAAAACTAATTTTGATATACTAAAATATTGGGTAGGCGCGGTCACGTACTTCGTAAGTAATTTATGCGTAATTTCAGGCACACAATGTGCTGTTAGTTCTCAATAATAATTTTTTTAAAATTTTTTCTTTTTTTTAAAACTTACTTTATGCTGACCATCGAAGGATGGATGCACACTCAGTTCGTCATAACGTCGTCCAAAAGGAAGCTTCGGAAGATCTTATAGAGTATAGAGTGCATACCGTGGGCTACATCAATATTCAGAATAATGACAAAAACATGTGTTGTCAGTAAAGGTGAGCAGAGTATTGCAAAATACTAACGCATACAATCTTGTACGTACTTAAAAAAAGACAAAAAAAAAAAAAAAAGAAACGGGAACTTTGCTCGACTATTTGCTGAAACCGACACTGAGGAAAAGAGAAGCTGTACCAATGTTTAATTTCGTCGTTTTGCGGACACAACCCTGTTTTGTGTATAAAAAAGCTGATTGCAACCCTGTTTTTTTTCCTTCTTCCTCTTCTTGTATTTTCGAATCAATAATGCAGCAATCAATCGGGTTTTATTAGAAAACAAGTAAAAACATTATAGTCGGGCGAGGGCGACAAATTAAGTACCACACACTACATTCTCTAACACAATTGATATTTTTATTATGGAACACAAAACATTATACCTTCTTTCTATAAAAAAGCATATTTTTCATGTGCACATTTACGGGGAAGCGGCCCCAAAACGCAACCTAATGTAGTACAAGTTTAAACCTTACATAGGGCAGGATTCAAAAATAGGCGTAGAGTTCACTTTTTTACGGAATTACTATAATGTTATGGGCCAATTTCCTTCACCATATATCAAAACTTGGACTTTTCTGCTCTACAAAGGGTCTATTTTCATGAAAATTTTGATTAGAGTAAGATCTGAACCGTTTTCAATAAAGTTCGTCTTGGGATCAAAACACGTCACTGTACTAAATTTCATAAAAGTATCTCTAAAATTTCTTGAAAACAAATTTCCAGACATCAAACGGACCATGCAGGCTTAGATCAATTCAGATAATTCTGAATCGATTGGCATCATAAAAGGTGGGTTTACCTTGAGCCCTTCTGCGTCTTACATACGACCGCAATAACTTAATGTAACCTGTACCACAAGTGGTATAGGTTATAAAAACTGCTTATAATTTATAAGTGGTCTACCGGAGAGTTTTGTCCATTTTTAGAATAAAACAAAATTCTAAATTCTGAATATGATCCAAAATGATCTGAAGCTGAATCAAGAAATTTCAAAATTGCCGATGTTCTCAAAAAAGAATTTTGCACTAAAGATGGCCGCCCAGAGTTTGAGTTATGCGAATTTTAGCGAACCACCATCTCTATGTTTGCTGAGAAACCGCATCTTCACCAAATACTTTCAATCAATTTCTACACGCTTGTGTGACATATCTGCCTGCTGTTGAAGTTCGTATAAAACGCAAGTCCCATGGATCATCATTTACGAAGCATTTCGTTTTAGTTTATTTGCTAGGTCAGTGTACACATACACATTCAGTAATAAAAATAGAGAGCCAAATATGCGTTAAATGAATATGTGTATGAATCTGAGTTGAGACTTGCTTGAACCGGAACGGGCAGAACACTCTCGTAGGCCTAATAGATTCCAATTAGACCTATTTCTAATAAGAATTTAATTTGCTGTCATATTCTTGGGAGCTATGACCCTCTTTCAAGGGCCAATTTAGATACAATTACGGAAATTTTCATAAGCAAAGATTCTGCGACTTCTTTTATTCTCTCAAAGCGAACTTGTAAATAACAGTATAAAAAAGAAGATTGGAAGGGGCGTGGGCAGGAGGAAATCATAATTAAAAACTAATGAATTGATGATGTGTGTGTCGACTGAGATGAATGTGCGTAGCAATGCATGCGCGCTTAATGGATATCCATGAAAATGTGTGACTTTTGAAAATCTGATCAGCTCCGAGAGGTTATAATTTTTAATAATCAAGTGTAGTTAATTAATATTAGGCAACTCCTCGGTTCGTTTTTGTTTTAAACTTGGAGTAAAAGTTATTTTATGGTTGAAGTTTTTATTAATATTTTATTTCTTGTCTCTCTTGTTGGTAAGCTGGCGGCTGGCTGTTCGTTGTTGTTATTGTTGTTGTTGTTGTTGTTGTTGTTGGTTTTTATGAGTTCTTCAAAAAAATATTTAGAGAAAATAATTATTTTGTTTTCCGCTTTGGGTGAAATACAAAACTAATGTTGAGCAATTTATTACACTTAAAAGCACAAATTTATTACGACATCATCATAACTTTTTTTTAGTTGGGTTTCTTTTTTTATGTGCGCCAATGGCAAAATTTGGTATATTAAATTCAACGCTTTTGTTGTGATATCTCGAAATAAGGCTTTATATCGTATCGTAGCGTAGGTACCGTTATGTCTTCGTGTCTGTCATATTACTTTTCGGAGGGGCTCAGAAAAACTAAGAAAGTCTCTTAATCTCAGCCCTTACTCAGCCCTAACTGTACACGTTTTCTACAATGTACAAAGTAGTTCAACAAAACGTGGAGGCCGGCTTCGTAAACCCTTGCGACTTGTGAAAGGCCTGCAATCTGAAATTTCGCAGCAATATGTATCTGAGCTCAATAACATTAGCTGCGGGTAATGAAGATTCGCCCCGAAAGGCAACTGACTGTAGCTTTCTAACTTTTTCGCTTTTTATTTTTGGTTTTTTTCCAATTCTTCTTTGCTCTTTTATTCGAAATGATACACAAAACATAATTTTCTCTTTCCGGCTGGCTGTGTGCGTTTATATGTGTGGATGCATTTCTTTTTAAATTGCTTAACGGCAAGTGTTCATAATTTTGCTATAAAACAAAGAGACAAGACTTTAACAAAAAAACAGGAGAAAGGGAAAACGATAAAAAGAAGAAGAAAAATCAAAAAAATATAAAAACATCAAAGAAATACCATTAAATCATAGTTTTTCATAAACTGTTCGCCTTTGCTTTTCCTTATTTTCTACTTTTCTTTTTCTCCTTTTTTTTTTTTTTTTTTTTTGCTTTTGTCTGAATTTTAAGTGCAGTCTTTCGTTTTTGGTATTTAATAATTTTTTTCTCGAAAAATTCTTTTTCTCCCGCATTTTCATAAAACAAATGATAAACTTTCTGTGTACATATCATACAGTCGCACGATACATATGTAAGCGCGCAATGTTCTTAACTTTTGTGTGTTCAAAATAGTTTATTATTTACTCGATTTTCAAATAGAAAAAAATTAAAAAAGAGAAAAAAAAAAAAACGACACACAAATAAAGAGAAAGAAAATATTTCACTTTTTAGCTATACACACATGTGTACATATATTGTCGTGTACATAGTAGTTATGAAAATAGGATTTTCGTTTTGTTTTTTTTCTGTTTTGTTCTTCTTTTTATTTTTTTTTTGCAGTTTTTATTTATTATCATTCCTTTTACTACTTTAAATGCCCGACTTCCGCTTAGATCTTCATTTTTCCTATTTCTGAAACAGCGGAAATGCGTGGCTTGTGTTGGTTTTTAGTTCTACTTTTATCCCTTATTTTATCGTTCGTTTCTTAAGCTCTTTCCATTCATCTCTAACATTTCAATGTAGATTTGCTCTGTCATTTTGTTTGTAACATGAACAAGTGCATATGCACAAAAGCCATTCAGTATATCTGTGTTCGCATCCTAAGCGCTTACTTAGTATTGCAGAAATTGACTTACGGACTTATTTAAATTCTGAGACATTTTCATCATTATCCTTCCGGCAATCTGTCTCTTTATCTTCGCATTAATGTTTTTGTCTGCCCGTTTGTCATGCTTTCTTCAAAAAGTTGTTGGAATAAAGTTCGCACACAGTTTTGAATTAAGCGTAAGACTCCGAGACCTATCCGGCTATCGTCTGTTGTTAAATAATATATCCGGCTGTCTGCCTGTTGTCTATTGCCATAAAAATTGATATAGAAAGCTGGAATATATGTCTAATACATATGCACTTAGTTTATATCAATCGAATGAAAACAAAAAAAGACGTGAGGATAATGTTAACAACAACTTTCAAATTCGATCTAAGTCGATGTATGTACTAAAGTTTCGTTCGGACCTTTCATCCATATAGGCCCAATTAAGGGCAAACTGTTAATAACTATTTTACAATGGTCTAAAGTGATGCATATCCGAAATTTGCTCTGCATACAAATATACATACATATATATATATATATATTATGTTGTTGGTTTTTTATTTTCTACCCTTAAGATTTATATGATGTACAATATATATGTGGTAGTTAAAAATTTTACGATGTCATTTTACGTTTCAAATCGTTTCATTGCTTTTTTTCTGGTATTTAATTACGTTAAATAGAAAAAGAGTTGCAGTGGGTGGGGAAAGACAGATAAAAAAAAAAAAAAAAAAAGGGAAGGTACTAATTAACTCTCCTTTGTTTTTGTTAAAGCATTTTTGACACTTGTAATTTTTTCCCCACAATATATTATATATTTATGTAAAAAGGATCCGCTTAAATGGAATGGGATTTTGAGTAAAGCACTTATGAGGTTTAAAAGTGTTTTCTTAAAAAACAACCCCAAACCAATACAAGTTTAGGTACGTTACAACAGGTAAATGGGAACATTTTCAAGTTTGAGGTTATGTAATAATAATAATAACAGATACTTTTTATAATAATTTCTGTTTCTCAACATTTACTAAATGTAATTTCAATATGCGGCCATGTCAACATCATAAGCATGATATGTGGAATGATGCACATCTAGGCATTTCTCTCCACCTTACAAATGGGATGGATGATCTTAGACGTGCGTGATTGCGCTTTATGGCATTACACATTACACACGCGTTTATATATTACGTTATTATAAAACAAGTAGGATAAGTATAGTCGGCCAAGGCTGACCATACAGATACCCTACATCAATTTGTCTAGTACAGTTATTCACTCGATTTAGTAATCGAATCAATTTTCATCATAAAATCTTAAGAAATAAAACTTTTTCTGAAGGGCTTACTATCCATGAGAAATCTTATATGGAGTGTGATCCAAGAAATAGACCCACGTGCTTCAAATTTGGTTCATTTAATTTCCATGTCAAATTTTCTCTCATGAATCTTTTTTCATCATAAAACATTACATTTCTGTATGAATCCTTATATGAGGTGGCATCCAAAAAATAGACTTTTACGGGGTCCAAATTTGGTACGGTTGATTTCTTTGTCAGTTTTTTGTATGAGAGGGGATTCAGAACGCCGAAATACTCTTACCCAGTGTGTTTTGCCGAAAAGTTCTGAAAATTGCAATTTTTTTCAATATGTAGACTTTTCAGTGGTCGCGAAAGCGGCCTGATTCGAGCCATGTTCAATAGCATTCGTCTTGGGCCGAAACACGTCAGTGTATCGAGTTTCATTAAAATATCGAAAAAATTGCGACCTGCAGGTTGAACACAAAAAAATGCACGACCGACAAATAAGCTTAAAGTGATTTTTGCCCGATCGGTATAATGAAAAGTGGTTCTATCTTAAGTGCTTCTGGATGTTATATACATTCGCAACAAACTTAGTGTATCCTTGTACCACAAATGATAGAGGGTATAATAAATATACGTAGGTCTACTTTCATCGAGACGGCTAGTTGGGTGGACATGAGGCTGGGAACGATTCGAAAGGATTCAATGTTTTAACTAAGAAATTACAAGTGTATTAGAATGTTAATTATGAACTCGCGATTAGGGAGTTATAAATTTTCTTGCCGTTGGCTGTGTCTTTACGTATCACGTAAACTCTGAAACGCGTGATTGCCTCACGTCAGGCCCTAGCATAAAATCTTTATGCTAAATAATTGCCGCAAAGCTCCTTGAATGAAAGCCCCTTAAAATAAAGAACGTCTACGTTGTTGCCATTTCTCAACGTTTATAAATCTTATTATTATTTTTTTTTTTAATACTTAAATAAATGCTCAGCAACTCCCTTGATTATTACTATTTTACTATATTGCTTTAAGGATTCAGATAAAATAAAGAAGACCGCAATATTGAGCAAATTTGGCAAATTGTTATTTCTTGCCGCTTAAGGAGTCGTCATCTTAGTTTCGATTTGTGTAAGCATTTTTTTGAAATAAAGAAACGTCGAGAAGGTCGCGTAGTTGATGTCAATAGTCAATCTTTATGATACCGACAGTTAATTGAAAAATTTAAAGTCATTTCATGCAGAATAAGTGGAAGTAAGTTTTAATCCGAACAAAGAGAAAATGCAATTTGCGACATTGGACAAGGTAAACTTGTTTCTGAGTACCACTAATTGATTGAATAAAAATCGATGAGGTTTTTTTTGTTTTTTGTTTTTTTGTTGGGTAAAGGCTTTTAAGTCTTTACATACGCATTACAGTATCACGATTAATATCATTCTCCTAATTGGGTAATAAGTTATTGACACGCAATGAATTTGTTGTTTTTCTGATATTGATGTTGAAATTGATATTGGTATTGGCATTGATACTGATATTGATATTTATGTTATTAGCCATTTTTGTGTGGGCCATACTCATTCTACCAACACATAATGTAAAAAGCTTGGAACGTGAAGAGGCTGATTTGGTTCATTTGGAACAGCTGCGCGTGTCTTCCGTGAGCCAAAAAATGATTTCTCTGCTTCGACAAAACTTTTACTTGAAAAAACGGGAATTTCCACTGTAGACAACTCGAAGTGTGCTGGTACTGAGGCTGAGACAATGGCGACCAGTTCATATTCGAAGAAGAGTACGTCCAGGAATGTTAAGGTGATTGTAGTGCGATTCAGTCAACATGCTCAGGCTACGAGCAAACTCGCAGCTATCGAACGAGAGGACAAACTCATTGTTATTCCCTCACGTCAGTCTAATTTTGTTTCGCGATTAGTCACAGACACCTCGACTGACATGATAGAGTGAACCACATCTATCGATGGATGTCAAGTCCCTGCTTCTTTACTGTTTTTGTTTTACTGGAGAATATTGTGGAAATGTACTGTATCTCTACGATATCTGTACGGTATATATAAATGAATAAAACGAAACCCCGAGGATGAGGAGAATTTTTCTTTTACATGAATTCAAGCCACTTGTCGGTTACTCTGCTTAAAAATGTAGATCAGAAGATCTTGATCTTAATAAGAGACTCGGAGATGGTCATTTCAATTTAAAATACCATAATTTCCCATCGTTTGCTCAATGACATACTGGCCTAATGCCTACAAACCAGTACATTGGCTACGTAAATTATATGAAGTCACTTTATTATTTAATGTTCTTCATTATGAGTATAACATAATTAAATGGCAATTAATGTAATTTCTCTTATTTAGCTTCCGTTCTCTTTATTAAAATGTGAGAGGATTAAAGAAAATTCCGAATGTTAAGTTTCCCATATTTTATAAAAGCATACATAATATGAAAATATTAAATGCCTTTCATTGCCGCTTACCTGTATTCGTGCGACAAGAAGAATGTACCACGTATATTACAGCCATTGGGATTTTTTCGTTTGCCATTGAAAATTTTCGAATAATGATCATAATTATTTAAATTCACAGCACCATCGAATGTTAACATAATCATTTGTGGTATCTAATGAAAAGATAAAAAGAAAAATTTAAACTTATGTGAAAAGAAATTGAAAAAGAAAAAGAGATAGAGATAGAGAATACAATTCTCGATAAGGATTAATTAAACGTGTCTAGCAAGGACTAAAGGAAAATATGAACAACTAAAGGAAGGACGAGAGAAAGTAAAGTAAGATGATACGTTTAATAACCACGTAATGCGGTTTCCAGACTATTCTTCTATGCGTTTGAATATTTACGCAACATTTACTCATTGCATGTCATTACTGTAATGCATTGAATAAATTATGTTTGAGATTCTGGTTAAACCATCTCTCTAAGTATATTTATGCTTTTTGCATAAATATCATCAGGCTCAAAGTGATTGCGTTCATATGCACATACACACACACACACACACACACACACACACATGCGCATGTACATATTATGACAAATGCGGAGATAACAAATCGAAAAACAAAGAGAGAAACAGATACTACTGCTACTGCTGCTTGTAGTACTTCGTCAGTTATGTATATTGCAAAGCGAATATTGAACATTCATTTTCTAAGATGGACATGGGCATCAGTTGTAGGCGTGTCAAAATTATTTTTTTACCCAAACGCTATATCCCTATTTCGCAGATTTTTGATTAAAAACGTTTTAATATATTTTTGCTAATTAATTTTTTTCTTTTGTTTCTTGCTGGGGCAAGACCGTGGGGGGCGGGAGGGGGGTTGGCTCTTATATTCAAATCTTCACCTAGAGAAATAAATTGCAATCACATTACGTAAATTTAAATGGCGAGGATTCTGAGAATTTCAAATTAATAGATAGGCAGAAAGACAGAAAGACAGACGGGCAGCAAGCGAAGAAATTAAAATATCTTATTGATAATTTACACACTATATGTGGGAATTCTGATGTATACTTTTAAGTGTTGCTGACCGGTTCATAATGTCAGTGCATTTTCAACGTTTGACATTAAAGATAAAAATGAACGACTTATCCAGCTTAAGAGTTGATTTAACTAAAAAAAAAAGGAGAAAAAATAAAATGAGCTTACATTTGATCGAGCTGCTCATTATTGATAAGCTGATCTAGGCTTACAATCAATGCAACAATTTATACAATCTTTTACAGATTGAATTTTCGTAATAAATTTATTTCAGAATCGTAATCAATACTATGCTAATAGCGAATAAGTGTTTCAAGTTTTATGTAATTAAAACAAAATTTTCTTTCATGGAAATAAATATGTTATTAAAGTCATATTTGCATTACCTTTTAGAGAGCAACAATAGATGGTCGATATAATGAAATGATTTAAAAAACAAGTTCATGCAAGCGATGATTGGGGGTAACAAAGATTCGAACCGAATTCGTTTATAATATTTTTCTTGTTTTTTTCTTGTTTTTTTTTTTTTTTTTTTTTGCTCCTTTTTTTTGTGTCGCTATGAATAGACCGGATTATAAACGAAAGATGAAAGACAGAACGTAAAAATAGAAGAACTAAGTGCTGTGTCATACAGTCTTATGGAAAATCTATGTCCGACAAAATATTTGCTTTCTTTTTTTTCTTTCTTTTTTCATTATTTTTATGCAAAGTTAAAAATAAGAAGAAGAAATATAAGAAATCTGTGTATTCGCCTTGGGGTGAATTTCAGGCAGTCACAATTTAAAGTGATTACACATAAATCGTACAATTTTTGGGTTATTTGCCGACGTGTCTATAAACTAAATGGGACCATTTTTAGCGGCATGAATACATGTCACTTTCATGAATCCTCGGTATTTCTAGGTTTAATGATGAAAATATTTCAAAAATTCTTAAACAGACACAAAACACATAAGTATACATGCATGTGTTTGAAGTGTTCAATGATCTTTGCCCATTGTTGCATGGTCCAAGTAAAAAAATGAACTTAGTTGTTATCCTTTACTTTCATTATTTTAATAATAAAAAAAAGGTTGTAATGCCAGTGTAATGTAGAGAAAATGGTAAAGACTGTCAGAGACTACGTTATATTAAATTTCTTAAGAGATCTTTAAGTGTCACATAGTATTTTCAAAAGACATGTGAGTTGCCAATGTTATGCAGTTACGTTCAGCTATGTTGGCTCATCAAAAAATGGCGTTGTTGCAACACTCAAACCAACATAAACAAGTAAGAAAACTATATTTGATTGTGACGGAATCTTTTATACCCATCGCCGTTATCCTAACAGAGACTTAAAAAAAAAAAAAAAACGAGAAAGAACTAAAATTTCATTATCGGTAATATTGAGTGGGCGCGGCTGATTTTTTTCTATTTCCAGAATAAAAGTGGAAATTTTTATGGTGTATGTGTTGTACTTTCTGAGTAGCAAGCAATAATCACGGAAAACAAAGGCGTTCGCAGTTTATGTTGCAATAGACATGAGGTCGTACTAGGCGTGTCCTTTGACCGGTTGATGTCATTTTCGAATCCTTGTTTATAACACGTACTACACAGTTGCAGACGCGATCAAACGGCTATGCTTACATGCATTCTCAGTTTGAAACTGGCCAAGAATTTATATATATTTTGTAAGGTATTGAAAAAAAATTAAACCCCACCATCGGTCATAGAATATACGTTCAAATTTTTGTATATTTCTCTGCTATAGTTTACGAGGAATTAGAAAAAATCCCATTTTTTACTTCTTCTGAAAAACAGAGTTGCTCTCAGTTTTCGTGATATTGTAGACATGTTCTTCGACTGATTTCGTTCATATTCAATACCAACTTCCATGATAATGCTTTCGAATGTTTTTGGAAATTTGAAGCCGATGAAGCTATTTTTGCTGTCAGGAGAAAACGGACAGATGGACAGACTGGCATGCTTAAATCGATTCAGAATTTGATACTGATCAAGAATATGTATATGTATACTGTCTCTGAAGCTTCTGTCGCTGAAGCTTCTTTCTCGGCGTTGCAAACGCTTTGATGAATTGAATACGTCGGTCCGGGATATACAAATTTTGAATATAATCTCAGGTTGAAAAAAACTGCGATATTAACTATTTATCGCTTTTTATGTTTAGTGTGCGCCTGTCTACCTTGTATTATGTTTTTGTTTTGGTCACCACATTTCTCAGCTTTCTGTCTTTCCATCTTACGTACGCCACTTTCTTAGTCATTCTGCCTGTGCTTCCGGTCCTTTCCTCTATTATTTTTCTTCTTATTTAATCAGAGTCTACTCATGCCTTTACCTTCTCTGCTCTTCATTCTCATTTTCATTCATCTTTAGCTTCGTATTTAATTTCTTACTGGCACAAATTCTACATTCGTGTACTCTTTCATACGACAATTCAATTATCCTTCTGGCGATCGTGAATTCCGTCCTTCGCCTTAATTCCTCTTTCCTTACTCTCTTTATACGTTCATCGTGCTTCTTGCCCGGAATATATTTTACAAGTTCGGAGTGAAAATAATCCGAATCAATGTGTCTGTCTACAAGATCGGAAGAGCGGTTCAGCAGGAATGCCGAGACCGATCTCTTCAAGAATAGACGCAAGGTTGAATTAGAGAAAAAAAAAAAAAAAAAATTGAATTTTTTTTACTTGCTTCGAAATATAATCCAAAACCGAATAAAATTATTCAAGGTCTTCTTCTTTCATACTTTTTGAATAATATTTTTTTTTTGCGGTTTTTATTGTGGCATTTATTGGTGTGAGTGTTTCGATTGTTTTCTTTTCCATAACTGATGCGCGTTAGCTTAAGTGCATAAGTTTTTTTCTTCTGATTTTTATTTTTACTATACATTTTTTTTTTTTTGTTTTTTTGGTTTTTTTGGGTTAGCCTTTCATGAATTTGAAATGATTTTTAATAAAACTTGTTGTTATTATGGGCGAAAACAATGTCAATGGTGATGATGTTATTTGCATCTATTCAGATGAAGTAAAGCAATAAAATTGCGTTTAATGGAATTGATTTTTCCTTTTGATGATTGAAAATGAAAAAGAGAAAGGTAAAGATAAAGAAAAGGAAAAATGCTTAGAATAAAAGCGAATTTAAAGAGTGGAAAATATTTCCGCATTTCTTAAGAAAGGATATTAAGTAAAAGTTATTTTTGCTTATGCTGTCGTCTTGAACTGTTCATCGAATTCTATTATCGGAATAACTTCTTAATATTGTAGAAATGTATTAGATGTGCTTAAATTTATATTATTTACTTAAGGGTAATAATATTTGATTTTCGCTTAGAGACGACAATGAAATAACACCGACAGTAGCAGTAGAACTAGCAACAGCACCAGCACCAGCACCAGCAGCAGCTGTAGTAACAGCAGCATTAGAATATTTAATTCATTTGTAGTAAACTGTCAATACAAGCATTAGCAAGAATGTAGAATTGCTACGATAAAGGAAGAGGCAAAGGCAAAATAGTTGAGTAACAACAATAATAACAATACATATGTTACAAATGCAAATATTTTAGCACTGATATCCGTTCCAGCTGCTTTATACTAACATTGAACGCCATAAAATAAATTTCCTTTTCTCTATGCAATATTATAGTGTACCAAGATGGAATAGATGAAAGAAAGAAAGAACGAACGAAAGAAATAAAGTAAAAGGACAGACAATTATACTATATGCGGATGTTAACTGTATTGTTAGTGTGCTGTTGGTGAGATGTACATAAAATAGCTGTCATTCTAAACTTATTTATAGATTTTGTCTACTTTTGTATACTTTAGTTTACGACATATATATATATATGTACATATTTATAGATATATGCATTTTTTTGTTTTTTTTTTTTTTTTTTTTTTTTTTTTTCTTGCAAAATTTGCAAAACTTGTATAAAACTATTATAAAAATAAAACTGAACGCATTGCAAGTGAAAAGGATATGAGACATAAAACACAATAAATGCAACGAATCGGATTTTTTAAATTCACTAACGCGATAGGTGTACTGAGCTTAACATCCTGTTTGCACGTACAGGTCATTTAGGAACAGCAGATGTACCTTTCTTTCCATTTTAAAGGGCAACATTCCCAATTTACGAAGCCATTTAACTCAATACCAATTTTATCTAACATGCACGAAACGTAACCGTGGATTCGTTGTTTCCCTAATGAGTGTTAACAATTTCTGTACACTATCCAACTATGTATGTGTATTGTATTGTATTGTATTTAAAAAGTAATGACTTGGCCCAAACAAGATCCAAAACACAATTAGAAGTGTGCATGGATGATCCTATGTAAATATATTTATACAAGACATTAGCGAAACTACGAAGCGCTGCTTCTTGCTGCAATCTTAGAAAAGAGGTTTTTTTAGAAATTTGCAAGGAAAGATCAACTTAAAAAGGGATCAATGGCAAAAAGTCTGGAATGCCGTGACACGTGTAATGGAAACGTTAATCAAGTGAGCTTAGGCGCCTGTACACTTTTCACTAAACATAAATTTATACAATGAAAACGAGAGAAACGGCGAAGCAGAGCAGAGTTTTCTGTGAACAACCTTGGACGTATCATATTTTTTCCGCTCATACTTAAAAACATGGCATCGGGATAAAAGATTCGAAGTCAATTTCCTTATGTCCATTGAATATCTTAGCTTTACAAAAATCAAGATGAAAGTTTGAGTCTTAGCATATGCATGCTTCCAGGCAAGATCTTTAAATCAAGTTCGATAATAGGAGTGATCAGACTGCAACTATGCCCGCAGGAGATAAAACAATATAAAATTTCTAAATATCGCTTTCAAGAACTTGTGAACTCTGCGGGATATCACGATTGATAAAACTTAGTAGAAAAGGGCCACGATCACGATTAAAAGATGACTTTATCATTTTTACTTACTTGTCTCAGGTATTGGGAATTCAAAGCTGATCGAATTTGTATAACCCCGATCAAATGATAGGCTGGGTGGTAGGGGACATATTATGAATTGTTGAATGATAAGTGGTTGTGCAGCGACTGCCGCGCACAAAATTTCAATTAAAAAACAATTTGCCGAAGTAGAGATCTTCTTTCTTAGAGCATTTGTCCCTTCGTGCAAGAGTTTGCTTGTTTCAAATCGCGAAGCGGTTGCCAAAATTTCTGTATAAAGAGTACAAGATGAAGAGGATCGTTGCTATTCAATCGATTTTTCATGGGGTGTGGCATTGAATGTGATAAACTATTGGAAGGTTTGCGAATTGTGAATCACGGCAACTTCGATATTTAGTTTTTGAATAGCGGATGCTTGGTTAGATGCTGCGACAAGTCGAGCCTATTAAATCAATATTCGAAAAATCTATGCCTCTTGTGTTTTAGAATCGAGCTGAGATCGCATATAGTGACGATGTTAAATCGGGTAAGTCAATGTCAAGAAAGAATATTTTCTCAGCTTTCTTGACATTGTCAATATCAAAATTTCGATCGGTTAGTCGTGAAGCGAAGTTTCTACAATGCAATGATTTGCCAAAAAGGGTTCATTCGTTTGGCTTGGCCATTGTCCAAATACCTGCTCGATTCACTATTCTCTGACCATTCTGTGACTGGTTTCGAAATTTGAAGAATGAAAAAATAATTTATAACATATATATATATATATATATATATATATAAAATTAATAATGATTGACGCGGTGAAAACAAAAATCAGAGAATATCTTGCTTCAGAAAAATTTGAAATTTGCACCCGTAGTTGAAATCTTGATTATTGTAGAAAACTAGAAGAAGTTCTAATAATATATGGTTCGCATATATATATATATATGTCAAGCTTAATTCAATTCATTTACACAAATGCCTAAAAAAGTCGCGATGGAGTGGTTAACAAAGTCCATTGATTTTAATCTAGAAATTGGCGAAAATGCTTACTAAGATCTAGACTTTCAATGCTGTTACGGCCGTAATCATCAAGACAATTTCTACAATAATCAAAAAGAAAAAAAAAAACAATTCGAGGTTATAGTAGATATAAGAGATTGGGTCGAAACAAGAACTAAGATGGTTCTACGAAATATTTGTAGGGGCTTTTCAAATCTTCAATGTTATATAACACGGCATTAAATTTATTATCTAAACATTTCATCCTTGACGACGCAATAGATTTAAAAATTCGCTAAAAGTGTTTCGTAAGACCATCTAAAATAAGCATGGGTAGCAATGCTGCAAATGGATTGTGTCTGTGTTCACTATCCGCTCAGCTGTGCACTTATCAAATGTGAAACGTGTTGAAGCGTTTCTTTTGGTCCATTATGCCATGAAACGAGTGATTTAAAAAAGAGGGAAAATTTGGTGATGAATGCCGCATCTGAAGTAATGGTTGGAAGTTGTTTTGGTCCCCGGCGTGATATGAAAATTAAAATTGGCTCGTTGATCAAAAAAGTTACCCATCCCTGATCTAAAACTTTAGTGTAAAAATAATTTCAAATACGTGGTAGTTCGACTAAATTTCTACTTATGAACGTAGGGTAGCGGTTATCCAAAAACCCGTTGATCGCAATGTGATTACAGTTCGCCTTCTTAATGATACAATAATAATACAATGGTGTTACTACTTTTTATATTGATTGTAGTTGTGTGCAATAAAAACAAATTCGACGTAAGCTAAACGTAACATTTTCCTGGATTTTTTTCATGTTCAACTTTTTCACTTCTTAAGGGAATTGCTATTTAACTGTACGTTATGTGTGTTTGTTTGTGTGATTTTAGTTTAGCATTAAATATGTTTCATTGAGTTTTGTTGTATACCTTATCGGCTTCTAAACCACCGGGAATTTGTGTACCATCCTTCGAGCAGAAGCAGTATGGCAGTTGACATTCTTCCGTATTGCATTTTTGCGCTTTATCAACAGGAGCATCTGTTACAGTTGCAGGAGCTGAAAAGAAAAAAAGCAAAACAAAAGAATGCGAGGGGGATAGGTGTTATAAATATGTATTTTATACAAATCGTTATCATTGAACTGGTGAAGAAAGAAACAGTAAAATGTAGAAAGATTTTTCCGCATATATGTGAATAAATAACAAAATCCATGAAAGTTTCTTCTTCTTCTTCTTCTTCGTTTTTCTGTTTTTTTTTTTTTTATCACATGAAAACATAAATTTTCAAATATTATTACAGTAAGAGATATATTTCTCATCTGATAATGTTCACTTATTGTTAAATACTACTACTACTACTACTAGGGTGGTGGCGCAGCAACAATCGGGAACTAAATCCACGAGAATGATATCATATTTATGGCCATATATA
>CCAG010009002.1:0-50593 GCA_001077435.1 Glossina morsitans morsitans | reverse complement strand
ATGCATACGTGCACATATACGCACACTAAGTATGCTTCACTTTATGCAAGTAACGTCGCACCCTTAATGTATGTAACTTGAATCAAAGTTGAAATGAAATGATGATAAACAATAATAGTAATGATAATGATAATTATAATTATAATAAATAAAGTGACATTAAAGTTTCACAATTTAAATTTAAAGAGAGAGAGAGAGAGAGAGAGAGAGAGAGATATCGTTATATACAAAAGATTATTCGCCGCCGTAATTTCTAACAGCTAGACGAGAAGGTTTGATTGAAGTTAACTCAGGCGCTTCTGCAAGTAAGAAATTTGCAAGACGCTCGCTCTGCGTCCGTTCCGTCCTTTCTGTCACGCCTAAATATTTCTTTATAGTTTTTTAAGTACAATTTTTGTTTATTTTGTTTTTGGTTTTTGTTTTTTTTTTCTTTTCTTTTTCAATTTAAAACATTTCTTAATTTACAAGAATTACAAAGCCGCCTATTAAAAATAGTTCGCCCACATTAAAATTTTTAAACTACTTTATGATAAGATATTTTTATATTCTGTATCGCCTTTCATTATATTAAGTTGGTGCGGATGTATATAATAATCACGAGGACTTAAGGTAGGTCCACCTTTTATTATACCAATCGATTCGATATCACTTGCTGAATCGATCTAAGTTTGTCTGTCCATCTGTTACAGTTGTTCTCTTATGTTTAACCATCGGGTTGTAATATTTTTCTTGTCTTGGGCCAAAGACAAGAGCTATGTTGAAATGTTTTCCAACCAAATCCCAAATAACGCTTTATTTTGAAAAGTCGTCTTATAAATAACTGTACCACGGTATGGGGTATTTAATAACAGGCCGTTTTCCACTACAGCGTTTTTGATTATGCTTATGCTTAGCATATGCTACGTCCATCGTCGACACTGTTTGCTTTCTTTTGCTTTAGTAACGATTAATTTGGAACTTTATCGCAGCCCCCATGAAGCGAACATATTTGGTTTCACCCTTGCAGGTTATTGAACCGCAAACCTGCGGAACAACATATCATGCCGTCTGCCTCGCAATCCTTTCTGTTTGGTAAACGAGAGTTTTCTTTGGTTCAGCGAAATTCGTTTTCTTGATTTTTTTTTTTTTTTTTTGTTGTCTTTAATCCCGAAGTCGAGTATTGAAAAATTTCGAAAACGATTTTGATTCTTCCAATCAATTGTGAAAAAGAGGATATAACCAAATAAATAGAACATCATTTCCTTCTAAAGATAGTCTAGTAGTAATACGCAAAATAATATAAACGATGACATGTTTTATATTTTTGTACTGAAAACTTTATTCAGTAAATGCACACAAAACCTCTCCACAAATTTGGTGAGAACAACGCGAGTCACTTACATATTAACACAACATAACGAACAAAAATTAAAAATATATTTACAAATACAAATGCATTGAGCAGAAAGAATCATCCAATGTGTAAAAAGAGACAAGCGGTAGCATATCTTTCACACTAAACAACACCGTTAACCCAAAATGCAGCATGCACGTCACAATCTCTTCCATTGGACATCGACGAACGTCACGAATGCGATCAGATCACGTAATATGGGAAAAGAATGTTACATAAGCAAACCGATGAGCAGAAAAGTATGTGATGGATATACCGAAAAAAGGTGCAAATGTGCGTATGAGTGGATCAAAGCTAATGAGAGCGAACGGATTAGTTGGAGTTGTATGGGTGATGGGATGATAAGTTAAGTTAGAGAAAACAAAGTAAAAACAAAGTACATCTAACATAACATAAATAACATAAAATAAATTATTTTAATAATAAGAAAACAAAAAAATTTTCAGAAGTCCGTTTTCAATTGCGCGGGTCAGTCATTACGCTACGATAGCCGGAATAAGAAAATGATGTCAAAACGCTGATAAAACCTATTCTCAGTTGTTTAGTGATGATAATAAGAAGGAGCGGCATAAGCAACTTTGGCCACGGCCGGTGCCGCGTAGGCGACTTTAGCAACAGCTGGTACGGCAGCTACGGCAGCCACCGGCTTAGCGATACCAATAACAGAAGCACCCGATTTTTCTACTACAGCATTAAAACCATTAATTTTGTCGGCTGTATAGGTCACCTGCGAAAAACAAAAAAAAGAAAAAAAAAACAAACAAACAAAATTAAAGGAAAAGTAAACCCATGCAAATATCATTTTGATATTTATGAAGACTTTGCAATATTTTTGATGCAATTAACTAACTTTACGTATCGTGCCATCAGCTTCGGTTAGAGAATAGCTGCCATGCACCACACCATTCACCAAGGATTCTTGAGCCGATTTGGAATCGCCTGTTGAGTGATCGGAAACACCATAAGCGAAACTGTACTGGGGATTGGGATCGTATGGTTCCGCTATAACGGTTTTTACCACGGCTGCTGGGGCGGGAGCTGCCACTAATTTTGGCGCAGGTAAAGCAATTGCAGCCGGCGCAGCAGCAACAACTTTCGCCGGAGCTGCATATGATACGGCAGGCGCCGCTATAAAGCCACCCCCTCCGTAACCATCGTAAATACCACCTAAGGCCATTGACAAGGACACACTCAGTACAAATACGATCTAAACCGAAATTACAATACAACAACAGCTCAACTCATTTCTGCTTACTATACACATATATCTGTATGTGTTTATGTGTATGGATGCATGCACTTGTTTTACATTCTAAAAGAATGTTCAGAATGTTTGCATTTTCTGGTTGTTATCCTTCTTACCTTTGTAAACATTTTATGTTTTCGTTTTCTTTTTTTGTGCTTTTATTTATTTACTTTTATTTATTTATTTTTTTTTTTTTGCGATTTATTGATTTTTCGTTATTAAATTCGTTTTCCTTGTATTGTGACCGTTGCGACGACTGTTCTTTGTGGTTTGCTGTTGGAAGAAGCTGTACGCTTGCTTGCACGCTTGCTTGCCACCGAAGATACAATTGTGATATGAGATACCTTCACAAAGAAGTTTCCACTTTTATAAGAAAAACGATATACATGCATACAGATGTCAAGTAAGCAGCAATGCATTATGCCACACTGAGTAGACAGTAGACACTTTAAAGATAACCATGAATGGTGATGTGAATTGAATTGTTGCAACAACAATAAAAACAATAAAAACAGCAATGACGACAACGACAAAATTATAAACAATTAAACAACAAGCCATCGAGAACAAAACGCAAATACATTTGTATTATATGAACTAGACGGGCCACCAGTGCCACCAACGGTGCTTTTAGCGGCCATAACATGCATCTTAGAAATGCTGACAGATCTGGTTTGTTTTTCTTTCTTCTCTTTTTAGTTTTGCCTTTTTTTGCTTAAAGGCATAGGCTTCATTCGCCACGACGTACGTACGTACGTTTTCCTACAAAATGCGGATGATTTCTTAATCGCATCGTTACTATCGAATGTTTAGTTATTTTTCTTGCCTTTGTTTGTTTTCTTTTGGCGTTTTTCTTCATTCAGCTGCATTGCTTTTGGTTCGACTTTTTTGACGAGTTTACTTTGTGGCGTTTAATAAATTTTGAGTGCCTGCCCCAGTAACTACTACTATGTCGACTACTATTACTAACAATTGCTATCAACAGATAGGCAGATAACAACGTAAAGAATGAAACACACAAACAAACAAAAACCTACGCAAGCGTTTAGTAGTTCATGTGCTTCTTCTACTTTTTCATTTATTTATTTTTCGGTTTTCATTTTGTATATGTATTGTTTTTGTTTTTTCTTTTTTCTTTTAAACGCACTTGAAATGAGTTTTCAATTGCATTAAAAATGTTACATTTTTCTACATGGCAGTCTTCCCAAACTACCACTGCCTTCTTGTTAACAAAATATACTTTTGGTTAGCTTTGCTATGCCAGTTTTTGTTTATATGAATTTAAGCATGTATTGTATTATTTTATATTTGTATGTGTACACAGACAGAGTATATATGTATATATATAATAACTAATTCAAGCAAAGTAGAGAATTTGAAGAAAAAAAAAAAAAAAAGTCAAACATTGCTATTAATTCTTCAGCATAGACCAAATAAATAACAAAAACATCAACGGCAGCAATAGCTGCAAATATACATTTTGTCGCTGACGTAAGTTATTTTTGTTGATTTTTTCTTCTTTTTCTTAAAGCCTTAAAACTGTATTTAACTAAACATATATATGTATAGATTGTATGCACATGTGTTTTCGTATCTGTATATTTAGCGTACATATATGTAAGTATATTAAATGATTTTCCACTATCACACACCACATGTGTGCTTAAAACATGATTTGTTAGTCTAGTTTCGTGGAGTTATTTTTTATGTGTATCCTATCTGCTCAAAAAAAAAAAAAAAAAAAAAAAAAAACACATTTAAACTAAATTATTCACTAAAAACAAAAAAAGTCAAATCAAAAAAAAAAAAAAAATGCAGAAAACCAAATTAAATGCATTTGTATTGTAAGTAAAAAGTGAATGCAATTTTTTTCCTTTTCAAACTCTAATATATAACAATTTAAATTGTTGATCGGTACAAAAGTCGCACAAACCTATTGTACTTACCTAAATATGCATATGCATGCATACTCGAAAGCACCGCATGCCAGTCTGGCTCTTTGTCTGCTTGTTTAGCTTATCAAAAAAAAAACAAATAATCAACAGCACTAACAACAAATTACAATAATAAATAAAGTAAAACATTAACTGATGTAAGACTTTGCCAGTCCGACATAAGTTAAACAATCAAAATTTTACATAGACAGCCTTGATCCTCATAAATTTTGCTATGAAAACACTTTTTCCGCGTTGATGCCTTAAATAATCATATATATAATGTATGTATATAATACATTATGATAAGAAAATATCGTTCATTTCTAAACGGCAAAAACAAAAATAAATAAATAAATAAATATTGCTTTGTATTTATAAAACAAAAAAAAAAAAAAAAAACAAAAACAAAAACTTTTTAATTTACTTTCGATTAATGTTTGCTAATATCATTAAAATAGTGCTTTAGGTATAATCATAATAGACTTTATTGGAAATGATTGTTCGAAAAGGACACGACGTAATAAATTTTCAAAGATAGAAAATGAGGCAGAAAAAGAAATATTTATTTTTATTACATAAAATAGGGAGAGTGAAAAAAAAATATATCGAAAATATCAATCATTTAATCGATCATTTGAAGAAAAATAAGAAACAAACAAAAGATATATGTATGTGTACATACAATACCATTTTGGTTGCCGTAAGACTTTTTATTCGCTCCTAGCGATCGCTGCACGATTAATAAGAGAAAAAAAACAATTAAATTCTATAGGAGCACTGAACTTTTTCCCCGTTAACAAGCGGTATCTTTCACGATTTCCGATTGTTATTAAGCGTTGGAATTGAGGAGGTGGACGGACCATTGTAAATTTTTCAAAAAATCGATTTCGTTTTTTTTGCTTAACACCTTCTAGAATATGGGGTAAAAATTGTTCCGTTGAAATTTCGCGATTTTCTATAAGCGAAATGTCTTCGACATTGGGCGACCGACATTGCTTTATGCAATTTAAACGACCGCTTGACAAGTATTTTAAAAATCATTAAAGTTTCGAAGATAGGTATTGCATTGAAGCCGATGTGAACCGAATCAAGAAAACTGCGCGATCTTCGACAGATGCTCCAAGGAGACTATTTGAAATTTTAACTTGAACTTGGAACACATGTATAAAGCATTCGTCAAGATTTCAAACGCGTTTACCTCGAAACACAGTTTTTGAAATCGGCAAACAACACAAGTCAAACAATTGGCTTTTTTTTTTCATTCGAATTTTTTACCGTATCTTCAGAACAATATTGTCTCGTGAAAGAATGTCTTTTCTCTATTGAAAATTGCGTGTCCACGTGTTTCACTAGGTACAAGAATGTAGATTAAATGATTTTTTATTTTTTTCAATTCAAATTTGGATCAGCTACGCCGTGTGCCGCATAGACCCTTGTACTAAAGATGTCTCCAGAAACAGAGACTGCGCTGTTGCCATCGTTAGACATTATTCAAAAATACATTTTACTCTAATACTTTTTTTTTCATCCAAAAAAGAATATTAATTGAGCTTCTTTCCAACGGGAGCTGTTTAAAATCCGCCTGAGTACACGAGTAGGTAAAGTCTTCTTTGGTCGTAGCTATAGTGAAGGCTTATCATTTACTGATCGGGCAAACACACCCACTAAACTGCGGCCACCACCTTCCTATTTCTTTCTCTATCCTCTTTTCTGTCTGACAGTCGCCCGGTTACACCGATAGGGAACATCCCCTGAGCGGTTGGTCGTATAAAAAAACAAAAAATGTATATGTAGGCAGTAGGGTTTGACATTTTAGGGGCATCCTACTCGATGGCACTGGGTTTTTAAAACAAGATTCCATACACTTATGCATTTATAAATATAAAAAAATATGAAAAAGAAGAGAAAAAAAGAAAACCAGATATTTTCATTTACCCAAAAACATTATTGGGGCATTTCAGATTTTGTGCTCGATTTTCAAATGAAGTCCACGCGACTCGTAGGAACAGACAAAAAAAATTGAAAAAAATAAACAAAAAATTGAAAAAATAAATAAATAAATAAAACGAAACGCTAATAACTGGACAAACCGGTATAATTAAATTAATTAATGAATTGATTAATCATCCATCATCTCACGCATGATATTTGATTAACGACAATTTTTTGTCGTTTTTTACTTTTTTTTTTTTCTTTTTTTTTGTTAACTTAAAGAATTATTGGAATGTAACTAATAAATACACAAATACGCTTACGTTTAAGTAACGTCAGTTTGTTTGTTCATTTATTGTCGTTATGCCAAAACACGTGATAACCTTGTCATTTGTTGGCCACATTACAAAAACCGAGTGCCTATATGTATGTACAACAAAACAGAAACATGTACACGAAGCAAAGAAAAACCCCGACAACAACAACAACAACAACAACAACAACAACAACAACAGCAACGACACAATAGAAACAGCAGGTCGTCGTTATAAAGATATGAAGAAATGTACATATATATATATATTCAGCGGAGAGATAAACGATAAACAAAAAGGAAAAAGAAAAAAACAAAACATCAGACAACCATCGCACAATCAATCCATTCATATTCGGACAAACCATCACGGTAAGCATATGGTGTGTGTGTGTGCGCGCATTTAAAGACACAAACGAATACAAATTTTTTGACATAGGCACACACGCACCACAAACGCTGCACAGAAATAAAGTAGAAAAAAAATGCAAAAACAAAAACGGTTCGCGTTTTCTAATCTTTGCTTGCAGATCAATTATTGAAGAAACCGAATATAAATCACAGATTTTACATTCGATCTCATTCATGCACGCAGAAAATATAAAAATGGACACAAACACACACACACACGCACACGCACGTGTACACGCATAGAAAGAGAGAGAGAGAGAAACTTATTCTCATTAACTTGCATACAGAAAACTGAAGTAAATTGCAGCCAATTAACAAAATCAAAATAAAAATATGATCTGATTTGATCGCATTAGTGCGCGCTCTACGAATAAATCGAAAAGAAATAGAAAAAGACTTATCTCGCCGGGCACCGAATCTTTTGCAGCACCTGACACATCTGTTCATTTTTAATTATTTGCTAATAAAACAACAACAACAACAACAACAACAGAACAGAATCGTAAAAAATATATTGCAATTGTAACATACCTTGTACGCGTAATCATATACAATACAATGCGCATGCACAAGCATATCAAAAATAACACTCCCCATGAAGGAATACTTAAGATTGATATCACGCGAGCAAACAAAATCTGGTCAAAAAGTGATTTAAAATCACGTAACGAAAAAAAAAAAAGCGAAAGAACCAAGAACAATACATTAAATAGCCCATAACCAAGCAGTAACGTGTTAAACGTAACGCTTCTGTATACCAGAGCGGCTTTTAAGCTTTCAATTTCATTTAAGACTAAGTCCAATGAGCGCATAAAAGCAAAATTTGAGATCGTTCGTTATTCTCAGCCTACTTTTGAGGTCGTTATCGTATCTATAACGGACTGACAGACAGATATGCATACACACACGCACACACGCGGATAACTAAATCGAATCCGCTACTTGTACGAATCGAGAATGAAGATCAATGTGACATATCCGTGACATATCCGGCAAATATTTCTGCGACACGATTAACACGCTTAGAATAAAGTACCAAAAGTACCATTAGTATAGAGGAGCTGTAAAATATATATATAATGACGTATTCGGGAGATTTTTATTCGCATGAAAATCATTAAAAGGCGAATTTTTAATTTTGATAGTTTTGTGATGAGAGAATGGGCGGTAATATAATATATGTTTGGGTCAATATTTATCATTATTTCACTTGTTTTAAGCAAATGCTTTAAGATCGTAGTCGTGACGTTAACAAACGGTGATGGTAATAACATGGGAACAATCTCTGTTTTACATATATATATATATATATGTATAGTATCAGTTTTATATGTGGATGTCATATCATCGATCTCGTTCATCTTTAACGAAGATCGATAAGAAAAAATCTAAGACCAAATTCATCTGTCAGATAAACTTGCAGCGTTATAGGTGCGATTTCAACGCACATAACGATGAGTATCGAGCAAATCGACTTCAATATTCATATTGATCAAGAATATAAATATAAACTTACGTACGTATATACGCTTAACATTAAAGGGCATCCCATGCTTATTTCCATATTTCACAAAATATCCTATATAATCAATCTAACCGATCTAACATGTCCGTTGCAATGAAGACATTGTATTCGGTATGAGCTCAATCCAGGCGTATTCATCAATAATCTCTATACGGTATTCAATTGCAAAACAGAGAGAAAATCCATTTGCTCTATACAGAAATGCTGTAACGTATATATGATATTTTATAAGCAATTATATAAACTAGAATTATCTGCACATACTACGGCTTATTTATACATATATATATATATAGTTTTTAGTAGTTATGATCGGGTGCACATGAACCGATGTTTTGTTGACATTTTGGGAGAACAAAAAAATATTTGATATCACATCAGCTTTCCTAGACATCGTTTTCACTTCGTAATCATCTCATTTTAGCGGACGGAAATGCAGATATATATATATATATATATGTTTAAGTCGATATCACTATTATTCATATTGATCGGGAATATGCTAATACTTTAAAAGTGCGCTGTAATAAGCGACTTTTAATTAAAACAGATCCGGGGCCGGGGCCAGGGCTAGAAGATGCGGCCGAGCGGCTGATCAATAAAATCTTAATACGTTTATAAGGTCTCTCTATGCTTAAGAAACTTTTCGAAAATACAACAAACCCGCTGTGATGGTAAGAAGAACCGAAAAAAACATTTATTCTATAGTTAGTTGATTGGCGTACGACCAAATACAGTAACGTTTCCATCACTACTTTTGTTGAAGTTTTTTTCTTATCTTGTTTAATGGCAACGCTAACAAACAACGGCAGTATCTCTGTATATGTTTATATTGCACGCATGCGTTACTTTACAAAAAAAAAAAAAAAAACAAAAAACAAAAAAAATGTAGCGGAAACTAAATTGCCGCTCAGTCACACTGGCCATACAACAACACACGCAATCACATTTAGTACAACACATTCTATACGGATCTCTTTAATCATTTGAAATAAGTTCGAATTTTCTGTAACACCAAACACAGCTTTTTAGACTAAAAGCCAACAAAGGCAAAGCAAAGCAAAGCAAAGCACAGCACAGCACAGCATAGCACAGCAGTGCACGGTAAAGTAATGAAACTCTAAACAGAATTCCATCCCATAACAACATCAATCGCTTATGTTGTTGGTGCTTGCTGTTCAATGTTTGTTGACAAAAATGTTAAATACATATTCTCTCCTATTCGAACGATGAATTTAATAATAAAAGCGAAAATTCACGAAACCGAAGTAACGTAGAAAACCCCAAAAAGCAATTGTTGCACAATTGCAATTCATGTGCTGCTTGGTTACGTTTCATTTTTTGCTTTTTTCTTTTTTGCTCTTTCTATTTTTTTTTTTTTTTTTTTTTTTTGTATATTATTTGTTTGCTTTGCCTTGGCTCATAAAGGAAACGCCCGTTGTAATAATTCATAGCGTCTCATTTACTAAAATAATTCTATGATCCATGAGCCTAGCTGTGTACGAATATAATTTTGGAACGCATTAGTCGATCTAATCGCGTACAACCCCTTCACTTTTGCAATCTTTATGCATATGCACGCGCATATATATATATATAGATATATTTGTATATATTTGTATATATATATATATATATATATATATACAAAATTCAAGTACACTGACCACGACAACTTACACGGAAAATAAACATACGCCTATCATACGTATATACATGCAAGCAAAACACGATAAAAAATACGCTGATATGTGAAACAGATAAATTTTTCTAAAATCTAATATCTCGAGAATATTATGGGGTCGAAGAGAACAAGCATATTTATAGAGTTTAAAACGAATTTTATATCACCTACCCATCATATTTGACAAATACCATAAAATAATTGATATAAACAAATTGAATAAATACACACACACACGCATAGACAACGCAACCATTGTAAACAGAATTTTATTATGATTGGTGTTTTATGCGAAATTCGATGCTTCAGCAACTGTACATTTCCATAAGGTAACCAATACGGGATGGCGAACACCGATTCGCGTAAGCAGCGAACATGATTTGTTTTTGAAAGGCACAACTTTTCTAGATTGACAGTCGAAGAAAACGTCACAAGTAAAAAGCATTATTTTATGGAAAGGATGTTGTGAATTAAAAAACGTCTTTTACAACAAAATTGATGATATCGATGAAAGAGTTTTATTGTGATTCTCGTGTCGCTTGTACTCGGGGAATCCCAATTTTTATATAAAATCACAAAAACTTTGCCCAGTAAACACATGGTTTTCTCTTATGCGTTGCAGCATCCGAACAAGACGCTACAATACGCTACGTTTAACGCGTGATGTAATGTACGAAAGCGAAATATGATAAAGACGTAAACGAAGAAGTCATGGTTTGATTTTATTTAGCCCTCCGCTGTACTACTTATACTCTCAGTGCAGTAAATGCGCCCAATAGTATCTCCCATAAAATTCGTTTGAGAAGCTCTTACGTTCGAGACCTGATTCCTGTCCTTCGCAACTTTCAACAATAGAAGCTCTTGCTATCAAACGAATCATAGGATAACGCGAAAAAGCAAGGTCCAGCAAGTAAATCGGAAAACAACTTTATATTTCTTACGTAAAAGCTTTTAAATAAATTTTCTAGCTTTCGCTGAAACCTCATTCTTTCGTTTGTCTTTTTCCGTTTCATTGAAATCTTTTATGGATCAAAGCGTGATTTATATCACATATCTCTTACGGGTACTTTTCATTAATAAACGTTATTCCAGTTTTACAAGTTTCCAATACAAAAAACCAACTCCGTATCCTTCATCATCAAACCTATCGGTAATAACGTTCGTTGGTTAATTAAAATCTTCAATTTTTTTACCGCAATCACATCCATTCTTCCATTCTTTAAAAAAAAAAAAAAAAAAAAAAAACAGTTCTTGCATCTTAATTAAATTGTGATATGAATTATGATGCTGTGAAATGAAGAAAAATTGACTAAATTAATCGTAAAATGTCGTTTATGTTAAAAATATATGTAAAATATATGTAAAAACGAACAAAGTCTTGGAAAATATTATTATTATCATAAAAGTAAAAAAAAAAAATTAAATAAAAAATTATTTCTTTTAATTACTACTCAGTGCATGTGTATAACTAAAAAAACATGTGAACTTTCTTATAAAAGATTTCTTTCTAAAGAATCGATTCATTCTAAATTTTTAATAATTAATTTAATTTCTTACGTGTATGGGACATCGGGAAATCGGGTGTATATCTTTTTGCAATGCACTTTATCTGCTGCAATTTGCCTCTTCAACTATCTACCTCAAGCTACCTTATAAATATTAACGAAAAAAAAAAAACCCTTTGGGATCTCGCAAATAAAAGGGTGTCCCAAAAATGTACTAATTTAATTTTCAATTAAATACAAATAAATTCAATTAAATAGTTATTGTTTTCAATTGTAATTTTTTTTATTGACCAATAATGTATACGGGATAGGGTCATGTGTGGGATAACACATCGGGCAAATGGCCTCCACGGCTTTGCTCCCTCTTTCATTCGCAAATTCTGATGACCGAAGCGAAAGACTACACTACTAGGGAATGCCTCGTGCAGTAATTGGGTTTCTTCACGGGATCTCTAGCATGTGGAACAGTCTTCACATCAACGCCACCCGAATTAGGCAGAAAGAATTGGGGTTATCATAGCGCGATATCGAGCACATCTAACAATCATTTATTGCCCAGCCTCATTTTCGCCAAGGTATAACCACATTTTCATTACTTGTGAGATATTGTTCAGCAAAGAAAACGCGTTACTCACTCGTATATTGCTTCACTTTTCCTAACCCTAAAGTGTTTTTTTTCCTTTTTGGGTTGGCAACACTTAACTATATAAACGGCGGCAAATTCAAATCTCAGGTAAATTTTGAGACACTTAGCAAAGACACGAGCTAGGGTGCAAATCGATCGCACATTACTTTAGCAAAAACGAAGATAGGCTACGCACGGTGTACATAGAGTTCTTGCCAGGAAGGGCATGGGTTTAGAAATTTTAAATGTACTCTATTTTTTAGTTAATTTACCTCTTACATCTTAATCCCTGGTAATATTTCACTAGCTATGTAACATTATGAATCTGTTTGTAAATCAGTGAACAAACGCAATTCAATGGACTCCAATAACATTTTCTTGGAAAACAAAAAAAAAAACTCTGTTTAAGAGCAGAATGCTTTAGATTTAGGAATGTATATGCCATAGTGTATCTATGCGTATACACATGTATATATCTAACATACATATATGCATATGTATAAAATATATATATATAAGTAGATATGTATGCGTATGTAGGTGTATGTATATGGTGCGTATTTGTGCGCGAGCGCGCGCGCGCCTGTGTGTGTATACGACTTGAGACGTGTGCGTGTGTGTTTGCATGTGTACGTATTAATATATTTGTTTGCTCGCATTCCTACATGTTACAAACGCACTAAGAAAGTAAACATATCTTTGCGCTTAGATGACGTCTGTAAAGAAACAAAGCGGGCGCATGCAAACATTTTTAAAAATAACTTTAAAAATTTTCTTTCAAAAAGTGAAGTCATCTTTAACAAACATCTCAAATAGGGCGCATTTTTCTTTGCCGCAGTCCGCTAACTTTTTGCATAAGCGTTGTTGAGTTGCCAGTGAAACTATATAAAATGCTTTCAGACTTTTTTCCTACCCGCTACCAAAGTTGGGAGTGTACCAGATTTGTTTTTTCATACCTAAAAATGCGTATAGCATCCGTATTCTAGCCGTAGGTAACAATCGTGACTACCAAGTCAATCTTCGCGGTCAAATGTTAAGGTGAAATTTGCTTTCGTCGCAGCTCAATCGGTAAAGACATTGCTCACTTCTTTCTGACCGTTGTCGTGTTACACGATCCATTACAATACGCCCGTTTTCTTACCTGTTGCTCTTTCCTCATTTGTTTGTGAGTGGAACCTGGAGTCTGGAGCCTACCCGTCCGCTGTCCTATCTATATATCTGACCGTCGTCCTTTGTTCGCAAGTTCACTATTGAATATTGAAATTGAACATTTATGCGCCTCATCTACAAGAATTGACATAGCCTGTCCGCACATAACCGCGACCGCGACCGCGACCGCGACCGCGACCTTAAAGGTTATAACTTACTCCCTGCCATAACTTTCTGCTTGAATCCTTTAAATGACTGCGATGTCTCAATGGTAGATCTAAGAAACTCTCTTTCTCTCTCTCGCTCTCCCTCTCTTTGTCTCTGTCAACTGTAGATTCACCGGCATACAAACCAGCCAAGCTATAGGCACAAGTTAAGTATTATAGCCATTCATTCGCATTATGTTCGCTCGTAACCAACAACATCGTTAAAAGGAAATATTGTGTATGTATATATATATATATATATATATATATATATCAAAGTTATTCATAACAGTGTACTGTAACAATCGATTGCATCTCACCGACAACGGCAGCATTGTTACTTACTTTGACAGATAGTTGCTTAATTACAGCGTATGTTTGTATTATTATACATATTTTTATGTGTGTGTGCGCATATATGAATGCTCTTAATAAATCAATTATTTATATGTTGAATGGTAGTTCAAGTCTGCACACAGCAACATTTTGCTTTTAAATAATGAATCTTAGGCATAAAATATAAGCAATACGTGCTATAATATCGGCCACATTTATTTAGTTATTTGATTATTTAATTTTCAGTTAAATTTTATGATTATTTCACACAATTGCCCCCTTAGCTTAGTTTAGCTCTCTTTTCTTATAACATAATTGCATCTTTCTTCACGAAAATTTCAATTTAGGATCGAGGATATCTCTCAACGCATACTCCGCCATTTATTCCCTCTTTCCTAGCTGAGTGTTAGTTTTTTATTATATTCACCAACGTGGCGTTCATTAGATTTGCCAAATATTTTTAACGCACGAAATTACGCATCGGTGATCCCATAAACTACGAACTTGAATGGAAATAAATTTTAATAAATCTGCCCATTTAATCATCCATCACGATTATAATCTCACAGTCTTGTTTAGAAAGCCCACCTCGATCTCAAATCTTTTCTTTTACCAATTCTATAGAGTTAGACATGTCTGTCCTTCCGTCCGTCATGATCGTAGCGTTAAAGTGTTGTTTAGAAAAACCAATTGATCTCATTTTTTTTATTTTATCAAGCCTACCAGACTTTACCAATCCTATAGATTTAGACATATCTGTCTGTCTATCCATTATGACCGCAACCTTAAAATCTTGTTTAGAAAACCTTTGAAATTGACCTCAAAGCTTTTCTTTTATCAAGCCTATCAGATTAAACTCAAGAATCAGCCAAGACTGACAATATCCTTCGTCATCTAAAGTTCTACATATAAAATGGGCGCTTCAAATTTTCATTAGGAAAATCGATGTAATAAATTCAGAGATCAGTTAGATGGAAAATTACCCAAAAAATCGTGCACAAATAAAAAATTCGTCGTTTGAATCAGCCTTCACTGTAGATATATAGGGATATTCATGCAAAAAGTGCATGGATGTTTTTTTCCAAAATGATGGACATTTTCTATTGTATCTATGTTTTGTATTATGTAAAACGATGTGGCGGAAAGTTAGTAAAAGAATTCAATTTAATTGAATTCAATTGCCGCTTGTTACGGATTGTAGTCACCTTTTGCTCTATATATTCCGGTATATACCCTTTGTTGGGTTGATAAATTTTGATGCAATCACTGATTGCAATTCCATGTCTAGACCAAAGCTAACGTTAACGGCCGAACAGCTACGCCTCTCCTTGCTTAAGCCAACCAACTTTAATATTGCTGGCTTGTATACATAACACTTGCCACTTAGCTACCGCGTCACGGTAACTCACTCTATTCAACGATTTTAAAATGAAGAACGGTAACGGTAAACGGCCATGGATTTTCTCCTCTTTTGAAGTTTTCATTCTTCGTCATGAAAGTGATAAATAACTGTTTGTCAATATTTTTCGCGCTTTCTACCTCGTTTACTAACACTGGATTTATATTTCATTTATATTTGTTCCACGTTGACTTCCGAGTCTCTCGACGCTTCGAAGACAACTCTTCGTCGCAATCAATGTCGATTGCACAGTTGCATTTAATACACACGATTGATTTTGAAGTTTATTCAATAAACTCCCTCTTTAACTTCGTTTACCCTTTGTTTGATGTGCTCGGGCTTGTTGGCTCTCAAGCGAATTTCTCTAAAATTGTTAGGTTTTCTGAATTCCGAGTCAACAGCTTGGTGGATATCTTTTGTTTGACCCATTAAATTAATAATATTCTTATTATTTCGCATATTTATTTGCCAATGTTCATGTCTAGCAGTTTTCACTCGACGCGATGATAGAGAAGTAATTGCGAAATGTATTTAAGTGTGTGCGACATTTTAGAGTAATATCGATTTAAGTCCTTTCATTTTACTGCTACACAAGTTCAATTCTTAGTTAAATTTTCAATCCACATTTATGTAGAGAAAGCGACGGCGCTGGCACACATGCGCTCAGAATCAAAGAACAAACGAGTGAAAGATAAAGCAAGAGTTCATTATTCCAACGCAGCCATCACCTTTGTCTTTAATGAGCTACTACCTTACAATACATTCATTACACTGCGTTTATATGAATAATTTGAACAAAATGAAAACATAGATATCGTTGCTTATTAAACAGACATGGGTCAAGCTGCTCACATCGCCATCAGTGAATAGATATCACAATATAAATTTCATACAAATATCTTGAAGTAGAGGTCGCGGTTTAAATAAATTGTCGTGAGAGTGCTTCTAATCTGCTCGTATTTGTGTCGCTTATGTATGTCGTTTGCTTGCCCTTAAATTCGTTATATCAAAGGAGACAACAACATCGTCAAAGGTCAGGAGTAACCGTAAAGTAAGTTTTACGGTGACATTCTACAGCGGATCGAACAGTTAGCATTAATATTTTTCAATATGGCGATATATTTAGGGAACACTTTTACTTCACTGTATTATTCTGAAGCCAACGCACAACGCAAATGAACGAAAGACTTTGATCTTTTTTTTTTGATTATGGGCAGATTTATGGGCCGATATGTAACCCATAAAATTCTTAGTCGACTCAATTATATCGAATCGTATGTTTGTTTGCTTGTTATTCGCTTCCTCAAGACGAATCTACGAGAAAAAGAGCTTCTTTTTATTAAAAGGCTTTCGTAATGAAATTTTTGAGATATTTTGATGAAGTTTGGTACACCGATGTGTGTTCGCCTAAAGGCGTGTAATGTTAAAAATGCTTCGAATCGGACTACTTTTTCAATCATTTTTTTATTTTGAAAAGCCGTTATATAAAAAATGTAAGCAATTTTAAATAACTGCATTAAGCGAAGTAGCGTTGGGTATTTAATGGTCAGTCGTAGTCGACTAAAATGTTTTCACTTAACTTGTTATGCTTGTATTTGGAGCTTATTAGGAGGAGTTTAAAAAGTAGAAAATTTTTCATTATTGATTCGCTTATCGCATCTCGCTTTCAATAAGACAGTCGCGAACTGCTAGTCGTATACTACCTACCTGCTCCTTAAAACAGACAGGATATCAAAGACGTAATTCTTTTGACTTTTTACTTCTATGGAAACATTATGAAATGTCATTTTTACACAAGAGATTTAATTCTTTGCTTTCAGAAGGGCTAGAGCAACTATATTTTTGAGCCAGCAAACGTAAACTTTTCAATACAATTTTCATTGAAACGCTCTTAGATCGCTTGCAAATCCTAGTCGGGTACACTTTGAGAAATTGACATCTAACAGATGAGAAATGAATGCATACGGATTCCCTTTGGCTTGGAGTCTTTATAGAAGGAATGAGAAAATTAATGTAACTCCAATAATCGATGATGGATATGTTTTATGAATGATGAAATGATTAAAACTTATTCAAATGTAAAAAATTTTTATAAATTCTTGTAACCGGAGAGACACAGAGACAGAGAGAGAGAGAGAGAGAGAGAAACGAACAGATTTTTAGAAAAGTATTTCCTAGAGTGTTCCACATATTGAGTGACAAACCTAAACGATATTTCCTAACATGCATTGTAGATGCTATTAAGCAAAACTTATGATAATTATTTGCATTTTTTAACTATTTTGACAATTTTTGATAGGAAGCTTTTTATTCATTACTCTGGTTGCTTTATTTTATTTTTTTCTCATTCATTTTCCATATAAAATATTTTCATCACGTTCATCTATTAAGATATTTTAATGTTTTCAAATAAATCGAAAACAAGTAAGGAATGTATAACAGCTTTCAAGCTATCGGATCTTAGATGCCCACCACCACCAAGTTCATTGTCTATAAAGGCCTTTCAAGCCCGTGCGAAATACCAAATCAGATACTTATTCATTTCATTCGTTCGATGCATACGTATATACGTTTGTGACCAACTGAGAGCATATGCCAGGCCCTTCAATATATACAAAAATCAATGGTAAGCATTGCAATTGATCCGATTAAAACTGTATTTAGACCAATCAACTGAACACTGCATTAATGGGTGGGTGGGTGAGTGGGAAATTCACACCCAAAATCGACCTTAAATAAGCATAAGTAATCGACAGATCGGATTGATAATCAGACGGACGTGATTTGACCGATACATATCGACACATATATTATTATATATGGCAGGTAAATGTATGTACATGCTACAGTGTCTCTTATCCGGGTTTCAAATATGAAACCCGGAGGAAGGCTAAGAGGCTTGCATGGCTCTAACTTTTAACAGAGGCAGTGGATAAGTGAAATATATTAACGACTTTATCGTTTAAAGTGCATTTAATACGCAATTGAAATATAATCAATAATTTCTTTATTTCGAAGAAAAAAGGTTTCAAAAATTCCGACTTGAATAAAATGTGTAGACTTTTGTAATAAAATGGCGATAAATTGTAGGCATAAGGGTATGAAGAAATCCATGCCATGCAATGATAACGCAAATAAAGAAATAATAAATTGAATTGAAATGAAGCGTTTAGCGAAAGAAGAAGAACGATGAGTTGTGAATTAAAATTTTTTGGCATTTTAACAGCAATACGCATTGTGGTCTTCACTTTCATTGTAGTCAAGTCACCGTCTGCACATATATGCGTACGCGCAAGTACAAGACCTACGTATCTTAGCGATTAATGTAGGTATGTTATGTATGCATATAAGCGTTAACTTAAACGCTAATGTGCGAACGCTAATACAAGCCGTGGTCGTTTTACCCGATTTACGTGACAGAAATTCTCAATTTCATTATTATAAGAAAACGCGTGTTATTTTGCGACTTCTTACGTTGTCGTCGAGTCACCTTCGAAATTGTGTTGTTGTTGTTGTTGTTGTTCTTATTGTTTTTTTCTTTTTTCATTTTTGTGAATATTTGTATATATATAGTTTTTCATTTAAATGTAGTGCATCAGAAGAGCAATTTTTTTCTGTTTATTTTTTTTTTGTGAGGGTCACAAACCACGCAGAAGAAGTTCAATTGAATTGAATATAAAGATACCTATGTTAGTTATAAATATTTTATTTAAAAGTTTTGTAAATTTTTTTTTTTTTTTTTGCTTTTATTTTTATTATTTTTAATACCCTTTCTGTTTCGATGACTTTAATATAAATAGCCAAACAATTATGGTAACATTATGTCAGTACAATTTTAAACAATCAAGAGTTAAAACATAGAAATCTTCAGCTTAAGCAAACAATGAGCCCGTTTACGGTATGTATTTTCTTGTAAATGAAAAAAAAGCCCAAGTCCAAAGGGGACCATTTTCTCGATTCACCCAAAGAAATGTGAATTAGCTTTCATGTCAAAATTAAATCGGATTAGTAATAACATGTTACGTTGCAGATTGCTGTAATTCTTTCCACTTTGGCTTTGTCCGCCAATGCCGGTTTGGCTCCAGTTGCCCCCGTTGCTGCACCATTAACGTATGCTACTGCTCCTTACGCTGCTCCGTATTTTGCGGCTCCCGCCGCCTATACAACTCCCTTTATTGCCAAAACTTTTGCTGCTGCCCCTGCTTTCGCCGCACCGGCGCCTTATGTAAGTGCACCGGTTGCTAGAGCTTTTACTGCCGCCCCAGCATCCGTGATCGCCGCTAATCCTGCTCCAATTGTCGTTAAAGCCGCGCCCGTTTTACCTGCCGCTTCAGCTCCTTTAGTTGCGGCTGCTCCAGCTCCAGTTGTTGCAGCCCCCATTGCCGCCGCTGCTCCACTTATTACCAAGGCCGCTCTTGCTGAACCTGAAGTTGTAGATGCTCATCCGCAATACAAATTCGCCTACGATGTTCAGGATACTTTAACCGGCGACTCTAAAACTCAAGAAGAAAGCCGTGATGGTGACATAGTGCGCGGATCTTATTCTCTTATTGAACCTGACGGCTCGCGACGCATTGTCAACTACTACGCTGATCCCGTCAATGGTTTTAACGCCGTCGTTCAAAAGGATGTGCCTGTAGCCGCCGTAGCCCCCGTTGTTGCTGCCAAAACTATAGCTGCACCTATCGCAGCTGCACCAGCTCCTTTAGTTGCTGCTGCTTCAGCTCCGATTGTTGCCAAAACATTCAACGCTCCCATTGTTGCCTAAATTTAACTCGTACTCATTCTATTAATTATTAGTGATGAGAAATCGTAGCTAACACCAGCATCCTAACCATTTCCACTTTTGTGCTGTCTTATCTGATCCCAAATTACTCATACTATAAATCTTCTTATGCTCCGCCTCTCTGCTCCTTGCCATCGAAAATAACAATCGCTTTAAGTAGGAGAAACTAGTCATTTTTATGAATCAAATTAACCCTTCGACCGATGCTGGTAAACAAAAGCAACTGCTAAGCGAAGTCTCGTTGTATATAATTGCACTTATTGCTGTTCTTGTAGAAATTTACTTTCATCAATATAACAAAAAAAATAAATAAATAAATAAATAAATAAAAAGGCAAAAAATTGAAAAAAAATACGATTTGTTAAATTAAAAAAAAAAAAAGACATTATTTTTGAAAGAACGAATATTTTGCATAAATAAGTTTTGAATTTAAAAGTAAATTGAACGCTTTCTTGATGGTTATTCTTCGCATGATTGCAGTTGCGATAAAAATCATTATGATACACCGATAGTCCACATTGATCAATTTCCTTTCTATTTTACATTGGCTCCCTCATGTTTTTACATTGGCTCGTTGCACGAATTTGTGACGAGTGGGTGCACATAGAAAAAAAATTCGAAAAGAACATTTTCTTTGCTTGCTATATGCGTACAGTATGAGATCACCCAAAGTTGTGTAGCTTGGTGTAAGTTCTTGCTTGAACGATAAGCTAAGAAGTTAAAGGGTGTCCACGGGGGTCAGGTTGCCCAAAATAGGATTGCTCCGGCAGGAAGATGCACACTACCCATCGGAATGCCGGACGAATGCCTTCTTGCCTGACTGCAGAGTACGGCTCTTCGGGGAATATTCGTGGTGGCTGTGGTTGCCCCAAAGTTTCGCGGGAAGCTAACTAAGAGGTGCTTAGATAGGCCTCGACGTAAATCATTAAACGAGAATTTGGCCCACACTCATTTTCTATTGCGGGACCTCAGGGTAGCGAGGCCCCCTTCAATGGGGATTGTCTCTCTCCCTACTAAATCGATTGCCAATGGTTAGTTGTAGGCAACCCGTCTTATTAAGGCTCACGACAAGTGCAGACGTTAACACACAGATATAGATCTCTTTACTAATCACTCACACTTTCAACATGTTCAACCTAACTATTAATTGCTCAAAAGACGGGAAAGGTTTTATGTCCTTATAATTTGAATGCTTCAAAATTCAATCTAGACATCTGTGTTTTCGAGCGAAAACATTTAGTGAATGTTCTTTTTTCTATACCTTTAGTTGGCAGTTACTTGGATAATAAGAAGACTCATTTCGAAGTGCAATTTCATATTTCTCGTGCTGGAGAGTCGTGAAAGTTTCCAAAATCTAGAAAATTGGACGATTTCAAAATCGGAAATTTTGCGATTTTCGCTTTGTGTGTTATCCATATTCGTATAGAATTTCGCAGAGAATTTCATTTCAAACATCCTATGTGAGAAGGAAAGCCTTGGGAAAAGCGAAAATCGGATTGAGAGTCGAAGAAATATTTGAATATCACTTCATTGTTTTCGAGGATCGTTCAAATCATTTATTTCATTATTAAAATTACTTTCAAAATCCAAAACGCGGGCCAAATAGAAACGTTTCAAGTTTAGAAAGTTCGTTATAACGAAGATGAAAGAAGAAGAAGAGAAATTCTTGCTAATATGGTGAAAACTCTAATATACTCTAATATAGGATCGCAGACCTCACCAGGTCTTGCGTGCAATTAAATTAAATTCCACGTAATATTAATTAATTTTTTATTTAATTGATTTGCAGATAATCAGTTGATTGACAATTAATTAACAAGCAAGCATTTCACATTTTAAAAAAAAATTAACGTAAAATACATTTTTTGCAGTTTTAATTACTTCTGATTGGCTAAAGTCGAAGCTGAAGACGCTCTGCTGCCGACGTTTCTCTGAAAATTTATTTTATTCTAAAGTTCCCCGCGAGACAGTTGTTGATCAAAATTAGGAAATGCAACATTGGAATAGACTTTTCAATCCTATAATATTTCCAAATATTTAGTTTCAGATCTCCATACGCTCCGCTCCCTTAATGATTTAATTTAAACTTTATTCATAATCCTATCAAGGATTTCTATCCATTAGTCATGTATTCGTTTGTTGCCCGTGTTGCACGTTCAGCAAAACCAAAGAATAAATTGTAGGACTAAGACCAGGATGGGCATTGGCAACTAAGACTATCAGCTCTTTTTCTTCTTCTTTTTGGTTAATGATCAGTTTAGCTGCTTTAATTTGTTTTCATATTAAGTTCTGAAGGTTTTACGAGGTTTCAAAAGTTTTGGCCAGCGACTTCCACAGGTAAAAATGATAAACAAATGTGACATATCCGCGTCCTTAACTGTTGAATTCGATGATTTTGACCTTCCTCCACATAGAATAACAGTTTTTCGCCGTTTAATATTATTGATTTATTTAGCGTACGCTGACGCTAATCATGGGACCTTCAAAATTGCATTTTCGACGTCGATTTTCATTGTCGTTTAATTTGAAGAAATCAGTTGCCGAAGCCTACCAAGAAACCGTTCAGAAGCTTACGGCGACGCTACCGCACTGTCAATTTTGGTTTCAGCGATTTTGAAATGGTGACAAGAAACGGCCTGGAGGACCAAAAAAACTCGAAAACAATGCATTGGGCGACTTATTGGGTGAAAACCCTTTTCAAACCCCCAAAGAACACTCGAACAATGTATCCGTTGATGAATCAACTTGTTTTTAGACGTTTGCATCCGGGGGGAAAGGGACCAAAACGAGGAAAAACAGTTATCTTGCAAATTGAATAAAAAAATTCCCTTTTGGCCGCTTGTTGCGCAGGGATTCACAAATTCTTCCACCCTCAGCCCACTCATCACACATGGCGCCTTCTGATTACCATTTGTTCAGAGCAATGCAGCAGCGCTTAGCTGGCACGCGGATCCGCAAAGATGAAGAAGTGCAATCGCTACCAGACCAATATAAGTTCTTCCGACACGATATCGTCATGCTGCCAGAAATATGGTAAAATGTTGTAGAAAATGATGGACAATTTTTGCTTAACATATACTGCACTGATTGTTCTCAATAAATGGCTTTTTCAAGTGAAAAAATGGCCAACATTTTTGCAACTTCCTAATACTTTCGAGATGTCTATAGTGTTAAATGCTCCGAAAAGTAATCTTCGAATATTAGAAAAGTTTTAGCATTCACAAAGTATAGGTTTAATCGTAAGATGTTGTCCACAATCGTATATTGCATTCTTAAGGACCGGACCCACTGATGTGTTGCAATGGTATGCCCAAGTCGGATTTTTGCAAATGTTTTGATGTTAATTTTTCCGGGGTTAGGATTAACATGCGAGTAGTGTGGATGACAGTACTATCGACAGTGTTGACTCCATGCGCGTCGATGGTATTTCTTATTTTGTTAATAGTGTTCCGTTTCAAATTGAAGGGGTTACAGATAGCTTTTATGACCGACAAACTGTCTGTGACGATAACCGTTTTAAGTTTAGCTTTGCGGCCAAAATTTTTACCCCTAAAGATTAGCCGTAAATGTTGGCACATTCTTGTATAGGATGTGATCAATTTGCATCTGCGCTGCGTAGCCTAGGGATAAATCATCTCTCTTAGAAGCGTCTGTAAAAAGAGGATGCCAACCATTATTTCCCAAGAGGTTAGTTTTCTCTGCTTTTAGTCCACTGAAGACGAGTTTTGGCGTACATTCTTTTTCGCATGATGAAAATGAAATATGGCAACAGTTAACGATTAAAGTCCACGGCGGTTTAATTCCATGCTTTTGGCAGATAGGCAGTGAGGAGAATACATTTATATAGCAATTAATTGGGTATTGGTACGTCCTGATTCTTTGGTAACAAGACCCTTTTGAACATCTTCGCCAAAATTGGGCAGTCTTGGGATAATTTTGGCTTTTAACTCATGCATACTATTTACTAATGCTGAAAAACCGGTCTCGAGAATGATATTGTTTTATATTTTTGTCGAATAGATTCCAATTTTTCCATCAATTTCTTTTCCAAATTTTATGTTTGGCTTATTTATGTATTTACTTTTCTTCCTCGTCTTAGCAATACTTTTTACACACACACACACACAGGCCGATGAAATCACAAATATTCCATTGTAAATGTAACGAACGAAAGCCAAACTTCATACGAAAACAATCGAGCACTATTAACCCTAAACTCGATCTTATCGTACTCGATAATGTCGTCGATAACGAGAACCGTAAACAGGCCCCTGGCTTCTTACGATGGCGTTGAAGTCTATTTTTCATCTATTCGTTTATAAGCTAATGTTCTTAAGAATGTTCTTAGGTTTCTCTAATAGATTTAAACTATCACTCTCTCCATCTCTTCACTTTTTATAAAGCAGGATTTTCGATTTTGAGAAATGCAACCAAGATGCTTGTTTTAATACGTTTTCTGTTTCTTCGTATAAACGAATGAAAGAAAGTAATGTTTTATGAAGGTGACCCTTCGCAGCGCCTATGTCAACTAATCCGTTACGGGATACATTTTACTGGCTTTACTTAATCTACTTTTTCGCGCAACTATCTTTGCTCTAAAATCATGAATTGTAACGGTTCCTATAACCGTTGAAAGGAGCGTTTTGAGGAATGTGAAACCTCGTATATATACTCGTATAAGGATATATCTAAAGATCGAAATGATTAAATTGATTGATTTGAAATCATTTTTAGTTTAATTTTTTGAAATTCTTATGCTTTTAGAAAAACCATCGAAGAATATTGGACTTTATCAAATCATGAGAATACCGCTAGAATGCGACTTAAACTGGAACCGCAACTGTATCCGAATACCCATGAAAACGCTTCGAAATTAAGAGACAATGCTACAAATCATTACGATGCCAAGTAAGTGAAAGTATTTTCACATATCTAAGCAGTCGTTGTAGCGTAGCGTTTCTTATCGTAGAGAAATATCCGAGTTTGATTCGACCATTAAGAATGTAGTTGTTAGAGATTTTCTCGCCAACGATGAAAATTCACAATTGGAAGAAGACTTACGGCTAACGATAGAGGCGCAGTCGCAGCAAGACGTGACTTTAGAAAAGCTGCTAATATCACAAGAATGTGAACTGATAACGCTAATGACCAAAGTTAAGGGCAGAATTGAAGTTAATCAAACCCTCTTTACGTTCATCGATTTAAGTCCACCCGGTGAAGATGGCTCGAAACATGATTTTAGGTAAAAATCATTTAGATAACGAATCAATTTCTTTAATTAATATGCAAATTATTTCTTTATTTGTATTGAGTGCTTCTTTTTCTTTTTATTATTTTCAGATTTTCTATAAATAAAATACGTGAAGTCCATTTACGCAAATACAATTTAAGACGAAGCGCATTGGAAATTTTTCTTATAGACCAGACAAGCTATTTTTTGAATTTCACTACAAAAGTGAGAGATTTTGGAAAATTCAATTTGCATTTACAAATTTATATATATATATATGTATATGTATGTTCTTATTTGAAATTTATTTGAAATTACTTTAGACTCGCAATAAAATATTTTCAAAAATTTTGAGCCTACAACCTCCGAATATACTATATGGCTCTGGTAGATCACCAGCTGAATTATTAAAAACCTCTGGATTAACGCAGAAATGGATGAACAGAGAAATATCAAATTTTGAATATTTAATGTATTTGAATACCATAGCAGGTAAATGAATAAAAAGTTGTACCATCATTTTGATTCTGTAAAATGTTCCTTCGTTTTTGTTTTTTTTTTTGTTTTTTTTTTTTGCTTTGAACTAAGGACGTTCATATAACGATCTCAGTCAATACCCAGTCTTCCCTTGGATTTTAGCCGACTATACAAGTGACATATTAGATTTAACCGATCCAAAGTCGTTTCGTGATCTATCTAAACCGATTGGTGTGGTAAGTAATTCGCGTTGCGTTTCGCCTTTTACGATTTATTTCTTTAATTCTCCTTTTTCCTTTATAGGTTAATCCAAAAAACGAAGCAGAAGTACGTTCCAAATATGATTCTTTTGAGGATCCCTCTGGCGCCATACCGAAATTTCATTACGGCACCCATTATTCAAATTCAGCTGGCGTACTGCATTATTTGTTACGTGTTGAACCGTTTACCTCGCTGCACATTGAATTGCAAAGCGGTCGTTTCGATGTTGCTGATCGTCAATTTCATTCAATACCTCAGACATGGAAATTGCTAATGGATAACCCAAATGATGTTAAGGAACTAATACCGGAATTTTTTTATTTTCCCGAATTCCTGAAAAACATGAACAAGTAAGTTGTTAGCATTGGCTTTCGCGATGTCACTTCCACATTTATTTATAACGTTACTTACGGGATACCTCTACCAGATTTGATTTGGGCCATTTACAAATTACCAAGGAAAAGGTTGACGATGTTATTTTGCCTTCTTGGGCCACCACACCCGAAGAATTTATAGCTATACATCGCCGAGCATTAGAATCGGAATATGTTAGTCAAAATTTGCATCACTGGATTGATTTAATATTTGGGTAAGTGGAAACGTTTTAGTCAAGAGCTTTTACTAAAATTAATCTTTACTCCAATGTCTTCATTCGCAGCTACAAGCAAAAAGGTCCCAAAGCTGTAGAAGCTTTAAATGTATTCTATTACTGCTCTTATGAGGGTGCAGTAGATTTAGACAAAATCACTAAACCAGTCGAGAGAGAAGCTGTCGAAGGTAAATGAATTTGCACTTGTAATAGCATAGATTAAGAGATACAGGAATAAACTTTATGTCGCTAAGTTATACTTACACTAAACGTGATTTTCCTGAATTTCACTAAATGAACGTTTATTGTTTAGAAGTTCAGGCATAATTGTGGGAGGCTTACTCCTCAGCAAAGCTTCATCTTCAAAATTCTGTCAACTAGAATTTATTTCCTTTTCAATGCCTCTTTACCGCGTTAGCTGCAAAGCCGTCTCATCATTTTATAATCATCCTCTTAGTTCCAAAAACTTCTATTGTGAAAGTAGAAAGTTGCACCTCCTCAAGAATACTTGATCAAAGGCGTCTTAGGGAGGGGCAGCGACCGGAGGGTTATAGCCAGACAGATTACAAACGTTGAAGTCGGTTCTTGCTGTCTTGCTCGAAAACTTAATACCGGACTTGTTAAGCCGAAGTTTAGTCGCTTAAGTGGCATTTAGGAACGTTGAGCTTAAACTCAAGCATAAAGCTCGGCAAGTGCATCTTGCCCTCTTAGGAAAAATTGGCAAGCATGTGCCAGATATATTGATCGAATCAATTAGAATTGTCTCCAATTTTTTGGAAGATCCGAAGAATAAATATTAGAATTTCCAACTTTTGTTGTAAAAGATGAAAATAGTTCTCAAAAATATTGACGTCTTTAGCAACCTTTGGTTCTACATTAAGGCAATCCAAACTCAGTCAAGCTCCTATAATTAGAGACGTAAACGTCAGCTAAAGTCGGAAACCGTCGTACTCCCTCGTCGCATACTAATGCTTTAAAAATTAGAGAAACTAAAGGTTCGCACCTTTTGATAGTGGGTGTAACAAAATGATATTTTAAAGTTATATTAAGACAATTTTGTGCCTATTCATGCATTTTAAAGCTTGACGGGCTTTCAAAGCTTCCGCGATGTGTAAAAAAACCACCGATATAATCAATTATCCTTTCTTGTTTTTCGAAAAGGTTGATGCAAATAGGATTTTGACCTCAAATGACCAAAAATAACATAAAACCTTATATTGTTACACTTTTGTAAAGATCATGATAAGTCAGAGTCAGGAAATGATTCAAGTTCAAATATCACGATATAAAATGTAGTATCAAAAATATAAAGAGTATTGAAGTAAAGGCAGCATTTTCTCTTCATTTCTGCTTTATATTTGTTCTCTGCTATTCTAAGGTATGATTAATAACTTTGGCCAAGTACCATCACAACTCATGAGGGAACCTCACCCCCGTCGCCTTACTCAAGAAGAAACTGCGGTAAAGCTGCTAAGAGGCGAACTAAAACGACCTGACTTAACGCAATTTCTTGACAAGGTTGTACAATATTACTGCGAAATTTCAACACCCAAAGACCCGATTGTGTATTTAAGTCCACCACGTAGCCCGCCAAGATCGTTTTTGCAATTAAGTCCAGATATGTTAGTTAGCATTTCAAAATCCTGCATTTTGGGTTGCCATTCGTGGATGTCTTATGATAAGGAAAGAGGCTTCTTGCTGGAAATAGATGCTACTACAACAAATTTAAAGTAAGTTTAAAAATATTGTATCCATATATATAAATATAATTTTAAAATAAATCCAAAATATCTTTACGACGATTCAAAAGAAATCGTAAACGTATATTTGGTCCTTTACATCCCTCACAAGCACCTCACTCGCAGATGTTTGCTATCAGTACAGATGGCAAGCTGTTGTATGCTGGCGGCATATGGGACAATTCGTTACGAGTTTATAATCTACACAAAGGCAAGTCGATAGCTTCGGTTACCAGACATTTAGGTATAATTGAAAAATATAGCAAAAACGACATACGCGTGTAACGGTTTTTTTTTTTTTTTTTTCTCTCTTTCTTTCCTCTTATTACTACTACAGATATTATAACTTGTCTGGCTTTGGATAATTGTGGTTCTTATTTGGTTACCGGTTCTCGCGATTGCACCTGCATTATATGGAGCATTCAAGCTTCACATGTCTATGGTGGTAGTGGTATTGCTGGTAGCAGCAGTGCTAATGTCACATCAAATATACCCGTACATGCCTTAACTAGCCAGACTAACTTACAATCAGTTATGCAATTGAATTCACAAAACAGTTTCTCACCTAAACCATTGACAACATTGTACGGTCATGATGGTGCTATTTCAAGTGTAGCCATCTATACTGAACTAGATATGGTAGTTTCGGGCTCTTTGGTAAGTTACTTTAATATAGTAATTTTTCAAAAAAATTATCCGGAATTTACCGTACAGGATGGAACCGTCAATGTTTACACCATACAAGACGGTCAGTTCGTACGCACACTTAAGCCAATTGGTTGTACAGAATTTTGTGTGCAAATTTCTTATGTCACGGTTTCGTATCATGGTAAGTTTTTAAAGATATGAAAATATAAGCCTAAAAGTAGACAATCATTTGGAGCAAATTAAGTTTATTAGCAAAAAAGTTCTTCTTGATTTTTTTAACATTAAAAAGTAGATGTCATTAAATGAAAACTTGATATTATGTATGCATGGAGTGTTTTCTTACAGTCTTTAAAAGATTATTTGCATATTATGTATCCCTTGATTTGCAAAACTGCCGGTTTCATATAGCTTCGAAGCCGTTCTATATCCCTGTATGCTCATGTTTGGTGTGAGATTATTAGCCGGTTAAGTCATTTTCATCGATTCGCCAGTTGTTGAGATTATCAAGTTTACTAGGAAACTGGAAAGAAAAGCGTCTTTATATCTTCGTGATACATATTCATAGGAGAGGCATATAAATCGATCCATCTGAACACAAACATAGCGGTAACACCTAAAAACTAAAAACAAAAAACCAATTATTATGCTTTCTATAAATATATTTTTAAGTTAAATAGACTTTGAGTTTTTTTTTTTTTTTCAACAGCCAATACGCCTCCTGTCCTGGCCTTGTGGCCACGGTAGCAGTTAGGAACGGTTAGAAATAGTAATAAGTGACAAGTAAAAAAGGTGTAGTATTATTTTTATGTTCGACTTGAAAGTGACAGCATCTGAAACGTTGGCAAAGATTGTTGCGGATTCCCGAAGACGAAAGAACGATGAACTGCACTAGTGTGTTGTTTGGTTTGTGGGCAACTCCAGGACGATCGGATGGGAATGCTGAAAGGTACTTCAAGGACTTTGTTGGTAGACAAATCTAGCACTTCAAATAAGTGTACGTAAGCCCAGATTACGCAGTCGAATATTAGTAGTGGAAACGATGCCGATATCAGCTGTAAACCATTTATTGCACCGGTTCTCTCTCGAGAAAAAAATGTTAGAATGGTGATATGGATTATTATGAGATTTATTCGTAAAGCGATATATGAAAAATCAATGTGGCCCTGAATAAAATCGTGATGTTTTAGCACTCCGCCTCTATCCTCTGTTTCTAACGCACGATTTTGTATATTGTATGAAAATAGGATATTCTCTCAAACACTAGAGGATCTCTAAAGTAAAAACACCTGTAAGCTCGTTTACGAATCGACATAGACGATATAGTCTTTTTCACATCAAATCCTCTTTACTGTCCTACAGAACAGCGGCTTCGCTACTTACGAACGGTATAAATAAAGCGAATAAATCTTCAGCCTGGTAGCGATACTTAGCTAACCCTATCCACCTTCTATGTTCGATTTCTTTTAACGAGACAATAATATGTTGCTGTGTTAAAGTCGATGTTTTTCGCTCAAAGTTTCTGATGCTTGGGATGAGTTGGAAATAAATGCTTGCAGGAAGATTTCAAGATTACATCTGCCACTTCACCCATTGCAAATGATTAGCCATAGTGTTATTGTTGTGGATCGCACGCAAATGTCGAATAATTATTAATTTTTAAGGTTAATTGGTTTTTTATAAATCTTTGCTCTCTTAACCTTTAAATTTGTTGTAATAATATAAAGCACAAATTAAATTTTTTAAAATTCTCATTAAAAAAATTCTCTCGTTATCAATTTGACATTTCTATGAGTCTTTTATGATGAATCAAAATATAATCTGAGCAAGAAAAGCAAAAAAAAATTCTAAAATTTATTTTGTTTTGCTAAATCACAATGATAGACAGGAAGATAGATAGATAGTCGTCTTATTAGAGTGACACACCCCAAGTCTTCATTATCAAAAATTGTATTTTAATTCAAAACAAAATTTATACATATTGACGTCAAATTTTTTTGAATTTTATACTCTCTTGTTGTTGTATTCTGTACATAAATTTTATGAAATATTTTTCACTGCTTCACTTTTATAACTCATTATAAATGATGAGTGAAAAAAAAAATCTCGTTTTAATAATCACGTGACTTTTCACCAACAATTTCATTATATATTGTAGATATGTATAAATACATAGCTTGTAAATAACGAAAATGTGTGATCTGTTTAATGACATATACATGCTTACGACGTTATCATTATATGTATATCGCGTAAACGTATATTGTTTGTCTGCTTATATGAAAGTGTGCATTTAACCATAAAAATGCCGACAGCAATAACAATCGTAGCTATAATTTCAAAAAGAAAAGTCGCGTGATTATCACGTTACATACAAGTTCTCGTGTCGTTTTATAAACGTGTAAACAAAATTATCGCCACCTCCTTTATTGCACTCTATAAAATTAATCGTAATCATATGTTCTCTCAAGTATTCAAAGTATTGAAAATTTTCTTACAAAGTGCTGCCACAAAAACAGGCCAAACCAAAGAATGCTGCTAACAAAATCCATTTATTACACCGTACCATACCATACACCATACGTACACTAAGTCTAAAACTCTCGATCAATGCTTCAAATCTAAGTTGATTTGCCTCTTTGTGTCTTCCCATTCTTTTCTGTGACATCGTGAAAGTTTTACAAATTTTTAACATGCAATTTCTAGTGTCAGCAATTAAACACTTGAAACTTGACTTTGCACTTGACTAAATTCACATATTGGACTTGAGAATACACGTAATCCCTTCGCAATCACCCTACGATAGGAAAAAGACTTTGAATTTTTACTTATTATTGATCTAAAGCTCGATATAGAAGCTTCATATTACCATCAGTAAGTTTGCTAAGACAAAGGATGTTATCATATATATCAACCATAGCAGCAGACAGTAGATAGAGGCCAGTTTGTTTTGAACGGGGAAAACTATTATATTAGACAATTTTGAGAATAAGTAATCTTGATGAGCATAATAAGAAAGATTGACTCAATCATATATTATTTTGTTATTGAATCTTGAAATCGAGATTACAATCTCAAACATTTGTCTAAATAAATTTAGCCTTAAGATATTATTAAACGCGTTATATCGGCCCACGGTCTCGTCCATATATTATTATTAGAAATACTTGATAATTCTGCAACTATTCCTACATTGTGCCCAAAAACGTTAACAAAATTTTCATGTAAATCTTGAAAACTGGATAGTTGCGAAGTTGAAATGTAATAATAAGGAACGTTCCTATGCAGTTAATTGAATGCTTCCAAAAGGAATTTGGATTTGGAATTGGAATTTTTTCAAAATTTTTACCTTGCGCCGTACTTCGCCGTACGGAGATTCATCTTCTTGTTACTTACAGTTTCATCAAACTTTAATGGCAAATGAATTGTTTTTGCACACACATATGTATGTAATTTGTTTAATTTATATTTAAATTACATTTCGATCAGAGTTCTTACCACAAAGAATTAGATAAGCAAGCGTTCGGTGTTCTCTATTATGCTAAAATTTCTTAATATGAAACAATTATCACATACAGTTAGTTCATCTTTATAATTCCTATAATATATATTCACAAACTTATCATAATTTTATATATTTATTTATAAATTTATAATCTGTTGTTATTTTCCTTTTTTCTTTTTTGTTTCTTTTGCGTATCAGAGTAAAAATTAATTCCTTTAGCTTTGAAACGAAAGTGAATTATCGCTTTTGCACACATTTGTTGGCTAAAAAAAAATGCGGTGCGATTTTATGTGATTCGAACAAATGCACAAATGTGCAAACCGGGCATACATGTCGGCGTGCGTACAAGTATTGGTTATAGAGAATCATAATTATATGAAAAGTCACTCGTCCATAAGTGAAGTCATCTATGGTTCATTAAAATGACGCATTATCAATAATTCTTTTCAGTTCATGATTTCTTTCGAATTTTTCATCTCGTCTTACTTGCGGAATGATCGTCGAAAAGTCATTATATATACCGTATCCGTTAAGGTATAAAAAGAAGTCAAAAAACTATATATTTGTCTCGCGATGTGACTTCAATATCAGTTTCTTTTTTACATATATATTTCTCAGCTAAGATTAAATTTTTTATGTTTTATGTTTGTTTCCAAATAAGTCGCTCTAAGCATTTTCTCTCGACTCTTCTTAACATATAAAAATTCGATATTTCTCTCTCTCTCTCTCTCTCTCTCTCTCTCTCTCTCTCTCTCTGTCTCTGTCTCTGTCTCTTTCTTGCTTTCTTTCTTCCTTCCTCCTAGAAACCCCAATAGATATTTTATGATGGATAAGACAGACAAAAAGAGCGAGAGAGAGAGAGAGAGAGAGAGAGAGAGAGAGAGAGAGAGAGATATTACTTTCACCCCGTCCTGAGTTCTTTCTTGTACCTATTGCCGCCACGGTTGACTTTGCAGGACAGGAAAAGACGTAGATTTCATGAATCATATCACAAACATCGTATATCGTATATATTTGAGGTCGAACTGTATTTATATATTCTGACTTATCTGACACTACGCTTTTTGCTAACATTCAGACTTGACAAAAGGGATTCATAAGGAAACAATTTAAGGCACGATATGTGGCTCTAAACCGAAACATTTTTAATCGTAATTTACTACCGTTTCTTTCGCAATTTTAAATATGCCTTCGCAGGCATTATGTTTATTTTAGAAATTTAATCTAGCGGGCACTATGATCGGCCACTGGTCATAAGGGCGCGTGGGTTTTGCGTCGACTTTGTTGTTCTTCTATTTCTATGTTGTTGCTCTTCTTTGGTTGGCGAACAGGTAATCTTTTATTTTTATTATTAATAAATGACATTAAAATTAATATACCGACTAACGTCAACCCCTCAATTCCACCAACACATTCTTGTTCTCGTTTTGTAGACTCATTTATTAATTTTTCGTATATTCATTCAAATTATCTTCTGCGCCAAACAGTAAATCTTAATTAATTTAAAATACGCGTAATTTTATTAATAATAAACGACTACAGTTTCAAAGACCGAAGATTTATGTTCCATAAATTTTTTAACATAATAACTTACACATTATCATATGATCGTCTCTATTGCCATTGAATGAAACGCGTAAAAGCAAAAATTTCTAATAAAATTTTAATGATCGGCACTAAATCTACGCATAAAAGATTTAATGGCACACGCGCTCAAGAATACCCTGTAAATTGTCTCAATGATGATAAACGATGAAAATGTGGCGTTTCAGTTATGCTGATATGATCAATGCGTTAGCGCAAAAGTTCTCTCGTATTTTACTGGCTTGAGGTAGATTGACTTGTCAGATAAAGGTAACCATGTCATCATGAGATGCTTTGCGTCATGTGATGTTTTATTACTTATGTAGCGTACGTTGCGTAGAATGCACGGGGATTGCGTTCTCAATACTTACCTTACACTTAGTCAGTTGCGAATTGCAGAATGGAGAATAGAATAGGATGGCAGTGGATAAAGTACGTTCAGGACAATGCGAGTTTGAGGAAACACAAAGCAAAACAACGGTTGTTTATAAAAACTCATGTGACACTTTGGCAAATGAACCTGCCAACGATGATTGTCTGTCTGGGCGAAAATGACATTGTGTGGAGAGTAAACTTCGCACATGCAAAGCAAGTCGGATTTCACCATTCGTTTGCTAAGGAACACATCAAACCCGCTAAACTATTACATCGGTTCAAATTTTGGGATGTTGCGACTCGAAGTTCATGTATGTCAAGCTCCAATTTTCTTTTGCGACGTTTGGAAATTTCACTATTCCCAAATAGTTAAATGTACAATGAATGGAATATGTGTGCTTTCCTTGCTTACGCCGCTTGCGGTATAAGGATATATTAAGTTTGTGTGGATGTATGCAACACCCAGAAGGGCCTGAGATATACGCACGTTTTCCTGTACCGATCCGGCAACGAGATATTGATATCGAATCGATCTAAGTTCGTCTGTCGTAGTTTTTGATGAAATTTGAGGCATCGACATGTTTATTGAAAATGGTTCGGGTCGGACCACATTTTCGACCACTTCCCATATAAAGCTTTATCACGAAAAATCCTTATATGAATAACTATATATGAAACGAAATGGTGCAGGGTATTTGATGGTAGGTCGCGTCTCACTATAGGCTTTTCACTTATTCAAAATATAATAAAGTTTTTTTGTTAGAGAGCGAGGTGTTAAATTTTATTATTAGTTAAAACAATAATTCCCGGGACGAGTCTAAAAAAAATTCATATCGTTTTTAAAAAGCTACGAACTCCCAAACGGCACATTTCAGAACTTCATGTCATTTCCATCATTGGCTTCTCCGCTGCAAACAAGAATCAGTGGTCGTACGGACGCCGATGATGCTGAATGCAATCGAAGAGAGTTGACCGCAAAGGAAAACATAAAAAACTCCTTTGCACTCTGCAGAATCAATTCGTTTATTTATTTATATATTTTTGCTTTTTTGATGATGAGCGAACAAATGTAAACAAGCATACAGCAACGCTGCACTAACGCTGATTATTCCGCGCACCAAATTCTCTTAATACAAATCTTGATTCAGTTTCATGCTTGAATAATAAAAATAATATAACTTGTCTCCATGTAAAGATATGCCTTTTAGTCTGAGACGTTCAACGCTGGCCTGGTTCAAATTTACCACAAAGAAAAACCCTACCTTTCACGGACACTCTTATGCGAGTCTTATACGGTCTTTGTATTCTAAATTTATTACACTCGATTTTTATGTCATTTTGTTATTATATACCGATTTCGATCATGAAACGTTAAAAAATTAAACCTCTTTCCCAAAGGGCTTTCGCATTCATCGCAACTCTTGTGGAAATAGAGAAAGTGATAAAAATTAGATCTCCTTGGTATGTAAGGATTGTATTTTTATATGAAATATGGAAAATTAGACCTTTTCGCTATATGAAGACTCAGTTTGGGCAGGAATGGTTAAGCGGAAAGAAATACAAAATTCTCATCCTCATCCCATCGAAATTTTTCATATAAATTTAAAATATCAAAATACTATTACTCTACGATTTCTATCGACGAAATAAACGGTGGAGTTTCTATCCTATGTACAATACTTAATACATCCTGTACTCGTACCACATATGATATGAAGTATAAGTAAGAAAAGCGACTCAAACAGTTCGAAATTTTTATATGTTACCTAAAAAACTGTATTTAGAAAACTGTAGAGTATACCACAAGCCCATTAAAAATTAACAAGTAAGAAAATTATATCTACCTATGGCCGAAACTTCTTTACTTATCACTTTTATATTAAAATGGCGTATGCAGATATTTATTATTGCCGTTCATGAATAACGACTAAAATATTTAAATAAAGATGTTCTCATTATATTGCGGACGTTTGCGCCTGATCGATTCGGCCAATTTTTAGCACCAACCTGCATGCAGGAGCCTCCAATGCTTTGGTAGGTTTTGAAACTGATTTCATTATTTCTACTATCGCGCAGGCAAATGGACACACTAATAGACGGATAGACAGAAACGATTTATCAACCTTTTGCTAAAATAATAATTTGATGGGCATAATCGCTTTCTTATATTTTCATGCAGGCGCTGAAGCCTCGTTTACAGAACATGCGTGCAAATTTTTGTTGTTGCAGCTGTTGTAGTTTACAAGTAACGAGTAGCAATGTTCTTTTCTTTTTTTTTTTGCTTTCAAAAAACGAGATGTTCTCATTCTACGTTGCACGTGGATGCGTCTCCCAAGGAATTTTGCCCATTTTCAATATGGAACTGCGCGCAAGAACTTCTAATGTTTCTAATAATTTTGAAACGGATATCTTCAGTTTTGCGATCAAAAGAATGTTTAGCACAAAAATTAAATAAACAGACAGGCAGATTGACGGACAGACATACTTTCATACTTTGACAAAATTTGATCCTGGTCCAGAATATATATATATATACTAATGACGTTGCGCGTTGCAAACGTTTTGGCTTCTAATGAATATACCCAATCCTTCGGTGGTGTATAGGAAAGAACATTGAGGTTATCGGCTGCAATGTAGAGAAGAAATTTAGATATCAAGCCTAGTAGTTTTAATAAAGCAATATCTTGTAGTGATAGTGCGTTCCATTGCGTTCCAAGTTGTCCCAAATGCAATCAATACTTCTAATAAAGGAAAACTTAAGGCACCCACAAAGAACGTGCTTTATTGTGAGGATTTATCCACAAACGCAGATTGAAGAAGAAGACTTCCTTAACATCTGTTGGTGAGTGGCCGGGGCGAATTCTTGAAAATGTTTAGAGCTTGATTTTCCCAATATTTGATTTTATTGTAGATTTCCATGCACAATTTTCTCTTTAACTTCTCCTTCAAAGTATCTTTGAAGGTCCAACTTTTCCATGACATCATGCAAAATTAGAGATGCTTAAGCAGCAGACTCCGCCTATATGACTTGGTAATCAAAGCATTGTAATTTTCTCGTCGCATGTTATGATCTCGGAATCAAAGGATTTCGAATAGCTTTTAACACAGACTATCAGCTATCAGTGACGATGACAGTTTTGAGTTTGTCTTTATGAGAAAGGTTCGTAACTCTGGCTTGGGTTGTGAAAGTTGAAGCACTTTCGTGAAATATGTGATTAAGAAGCATCTACCACGGCACAAGCAGGTGACACACCGTAGGATTTAGAGCCATCTGTACATAAAATATTCCGGCCGTCACTATCCAATAGATTCCCGAAGACGTGATTTGGAGTGCCTTTTTTCTTGTACACAGAGAAAACGGAATGTCACAACAATGGAGGGTTAAAACCAAAATTGCGGGAAGTTCGTAGAGGAATGTTAAATTCCTTTGCGACATACAAGCAATAGTTAATTGCGGATGGAGACTTTCTAATTTTCTTGACAATGATAGTCTTTGCCACATCTTCACTATTCAACGAGAATGGATTTGTTTGAGTTAAGAAGTTTCGGGACGATTTTAGCTTTTAACTCATAAGGTCTATTTTCCAAAGCTGGGAGACCAGTTTCAGTTGTAAATATTGATGGGAGTCATCCGAAAAACGTAACAATTTGTTCTAAGAGCTTGGTGATAGGCGGGTTTAAGGATCTTGATATTATTAGATTTGCAGCTATTGCCATAAATTATCAAGCATTTTGGTAAGATAAGCAATAGTGTTAGTGTGCGCATGGCTTTTTCAAGCTTTGGCTTTGTATGAAATTCACCCCTCATTAAAATGGAATTTCTTTAGCTGAAGATAGTGTGTCTTCCAATAATATGTGTTGGACGACGTGAGCCCGAGGACATTGAGCGTCTGCTCAGTTCTAAGTCATTAACATGCATCAGTCTATTTTCTGCATCACTTATCTGCTTTCTGCAAATGTGCATTTTTTGATTTTTGTATTGAAATTTCTACCGCCTGGTTAGATCTCTCTTTGCCCTTGTTAAGCTCTTTCGATCAACAGATTCGTGGATCTTGATTACCTTCGTGTTTTTTTTTTTCTTTTTTTCATTCATGTCGCATCGGCAGTTTAAAGTTAGAGTTAGTTAACAAACATCTCTCGGTGGTGGATGTAAAATTAATTATAACCACAGACTTACACAGAAAATACTTCTTAAGTAGTTTGTTACTTTTCCAACCCAGTCAAAATGACTAATGTACCCATTTTTTTTTTTTTTTTGATTTTTTAAACTACAATTAGTGAATTATAAAGCATTGTCAGGATAGTAGGAAATTTTTCCCGAATATTACCAGTAACAAGGATGCTATTTCCGTAAACGTTCATTTTTCTATCATTCATAGCGGAAGTCTAGAACTTCTAAAGTATACTAAGTTTATAAGGACGTATGTAATACGCAGAAGCGCTTAAGCTTTTGTTATACCGATGGATTCAGAATCATTTTCTGAGTCGATCTAAACCTGTCTGTCTGTCTGCCTGTCCGTGTTATATATGTCCACGTAAATTTGTGTTTAAGATACAGGCCGCATTTTTTGAGACATTTCGATGAAATTTGGTGCACTGGCGTATTTTGACCCAAGGACGAACGCTATTGAAATTGGTTTGTATCGGTCGACCACTCGCCATATAACGAACGCACTATTTTGAAAAGTCGTTATATGGAAAAAGCTGCAATTTTCAAAATTTCGCGACAAAAGTGGCTAAGCAATAGTATATTGGGATTAGACAAATTGGTATGAAAACTTTGGACGGACTGGAACAATTTTTTGAATCACGCCCCATACAATGAAAACTGAAATTAATATAATAAAAAATATCAAAATTTCCAACACTTCATTCATGAAGTTCAGACCACAATAACAATCTAAGATAAAAAATTAACTGTACCAAATTAGGATCATCTTGGTCTATTTTTTGGATTCTGCTCTGTTTATAGATTTTCAGGAAAATTGATCCTTTGTAGGGCAAAAAGGCCTAATTTTAGTGTGTTATGATGAAACTTAACCCATAACAGAAAATTAAGATAAAAGAAAAATTCGCTGTATCAAATTTGAACCGTCCACGCCCAAATTTGGATTCTAACCTATATAAGGATTATGATTAAAGTTTGATGCATAATAGTAATTTGATATTAAATTTAATTGTACGAAATTTGGACGACGTACGCCTATTTTTGGATCTTACCCTAGATAAGGATATGCACGAAAATTTTTATAGTTTAGAGCAGGGTGAAGGTCTGAGCTTTAATATTTTTTAATGAGAGTTGATCCGTAATAGTAGTTTGATGCAGGAAATTAACTGTGCTGGATTTTGAATACGTACCACAATTTTTGAATCCTTTGGGCACAACCATTCTTACAAAAAATGAGCCTTTATTTGCAAAGTCATCTGATTACAGTTCCTTAATAGTAAGTTCATATAAAAACAGTTTGTCAATTGTGTGTTCTATGGCAAAAATAAAAATTGTGTCCGACACCGTGGTGAAGGATATTTAGTAGTAGTAGGGTATGTAGTGGTGTAGTAGTAGTCGGTAGTCGGCCTAATCCGACTACAACTGTTTCCACTTGTTTAGTATGACATACTCTCTCCGTCTCTCCCGCCCTCCCTCCCTCTTTACCGTCTTTATAGAGCTCCACACCACACATTTTATTCGCTTAGATCAATAATAATTTTTGAACAGATATATTTTCTTGGATAGAAACATACGAACATATGAAAAGAAAAGGCATGAAAAGGTAGTTTTTTGAAAAATGTCAAAGAAATTCTTTAATGCGTAGGGCGCAATCACTTAAACATTTATGATCAAGAAAAGAAGAAGAAAATTTTAATTTGCCAAAGATAAATAATCTCCGCCATGTGCTTCATAAATTGAATCAATAGACTCTTTTAACACTTTAGTGTTTAAATAAAATCTTTCCTTTATATTTATTTAATGATCAAGTCTTATATCATTCAAATTTATTATCGCTTGTGCATTACGTGCACTTTAATTTTTATTCTAAATGATTATTATGAACGTGTTATCATACAGCGTATATATGTTTGCCTCTTTATATATTTAAGATTTTATATAATTTTTTTTTTTTTTTTTTTTTTTATGACAAGCACATGCACATACAAGTATATATATATATATATATATATATATATATATATCTTACTTAAATAATATACTCAAAATCAAGTACATATCTAATTAATAATAAAGATAATGAATGATAAACGGGAACGAGAACGAGAACGAGAAAGGAGGGAGATTGTCTCTCCAGGTAGCTTTGGGTAGACAACGAAACAAATAACCTAATGATAAGAACAACACCTACTTACATATTCGTGTGTTATTGTAAAAGGCAGAAAACTATCAAAATAAAATCGGCAGCGATTAACTTGAACGAAACAAAATGCCATTTTGACGACTTTTGTATTTAGCAGCCGAGCCAAGCGTTTATCTGGTCAATCTTTTTGTAAAACAAGGCATTTCATATATCATCAAATAGCTTTCACAATCAAATCGTAAGACTTATACAATGCGTGTAACGCCTAAAAATATGCCTCAGAAAAGCCACATGGACCTAGTTGAAAATGTCTTCTTAACTCGCTCTTCAAATTAACCTCAAGAATCATTGAATTGGCTTATGAGTCTGCCTTTAAGTAGCAGCAATATTAACAATAATGCTTTCATTGGTTGGTCAAAACCTTAAATAAAACAGAACAAAACACATACAATGTGTTTATTAAATAATAACAAGTGAATATCGACGGGGAAAGAATCTCGCATACCCACCACTGTGCTTTTCGCATTCTACTCTCCAAGTTCTTTTATTTGATACCCATATCGCTGGTATTATTAAAAAAAAAAAAGCGTAATCGCGGTGTCTAGCAGATTCTTTTTAGAATTAACCCATTTGTCGGCAGATAATATATCTTCATCGTAAACGTTGAAAATGTCAAGGTTCTAACTCCATAAATTTTTGTTAAGAAAACCGGGATTGCGTTCAGTTTATGCTCTACTGCGGGCTTCTTCTCCAACCAATTTGGCCCATTTTGAATGCCAACCTACGTGGAACAACTTTCTATATTGCTGTCAAATTTCAAGTCGATATCTTCATTTTTGCGACCAAGAGAGTGCTAACAAAAAACACCATACGGACACATAGACGGACAGATATCGTTAAAACAACTTAGAATTTCGCGCTGATCAAGAATATATATATTTTGTAGAGTCTCCGACTCATCTTACAGCGGTGGATATAAAAAGAGGAATAATGTGAAGAAATTCAAAGGGAAAAAGGGAATCAACAATTGCAAGTCACACTGCACGAATATATTTGAGTTAGCCTCATAAGGATTAAGTAGCATGGATGAATGGCTTCAACATTTTTTTCGTTCATGTATGGTTTGGACACCACTCTGTATATGAAGTCTGATAGTTGAAAAGCTTCAAGCTAGACGACCTTAATTAGTTGTTTTCTACTCGTTGCAGTGTTTTAATGTAGCACTGAAAACAATAACTCCGCACTTGGGTATAGATGCTGCAAAATGGCTCGAAAAATATTCTCCCAATACTCGTTAAAGAATTTTAATATACGTCATAGGGTTATTTTTCTAACAATATTCGTTAAGTACTCGTTGAAAATAAATTTCTCATCTAAAATGACGTGCAAGTATCTACAGTCTGTGGGTATGTGACTGTTCAATTTTATGACTGTCTAACCGATGACTATTCTTATAGAAGAAAACAAGGACTTTGTTTTGTTGTGGAAAAGTTGTCCAAAGATTTATTACCATTAAAGTTTAATCTTCCGGTAAAGGCAAATTGCAAGGTCCTCCAGATTTCTTGAGGAAAAGCTCCGGGTCTGCAGAGACTGCAGCGTCTTTCGTAAAAAACGCATAAGTATTTGACAGACAGAGTAATGTAAGAAATGCAATAGTGATCTCTGGGAAACATCAGCAATCAACGAATCACACGATTTGTTAAAAAACCTCTAATACCTTTTACTAAATATTTTGCTATATTAAAATTAAGTAACTGAGTTTTTAGGCAAGATCGAAAGTTTCCCAGTCTTAAGGATAGATACTACTTTAGCATTTCGTCAATCTTTCAGAAAGTATTGTAACTTAATGCAAGCTATGGTATAGTAATCTGAGTAATCTGATCTAACGCGACAAACTAGTAGATCGACGTCCATTATTTTCTTCGCGGGTGACATTTTATCCAATTATTCTATAATTTTTAATATCTAATTGATCAAACCTGAAGTGAAGATATTAAAGGTTGGATCAAATAACACCGAAAGTTGGTTGGTTGGACCCGGAAGCTACCACTGTCTTTGAATGGTTAATAAAATTTTGGCACGAATGAATAGAAAGTATAATATAGCTTTCTCCATAGATTAGCTCTCGATTAATCCCAATTTTGATGTCGACCATTTGGGTCATGACACCTGAACGTGTCCCAGGAAAAAAGAGTAGACATGTATCCATACTGATTGCACTACGTCATTAAAAACCAATACATTAGATGCTTACAAAAATGTTGGCCTCTTTATTGAGAAATTGAATATTGATGTATATGAACAAAAATGTTTTTCACCATTTCCTACAACCTGTTCCCATGTTTCTCGCAACATGACGATACCGTATCGAAAGAACGATATTCGTTTCGTAGCGATCCATTTATTGACCCATTTTCGCACTTCTTCAGCATTTCGAATCCGCGTGTAAGCTAAGCCATGCTGCATCGATCGGAATTAATGGTAATCAGAAGGCGCTATGTCTGATGAGAGTGCTGGGTACGGCAGCACTTCGCAGTCGAGGTGCAACAAAGTATTCCAAACCACTTTTGAAACATGTGGGCGATCGTTGTCGTGCAAGAGCATGCCTGTACGTATGTTAACCGCCATTGCTCGTCTTTTTTGCAACAATACATTGGTCAGTTTGTTCAATTAACATCGACAGACATCTGCAGTAACCGTTTCAATCGGATCAGCAAAGCCACCATATGCACAACGAAACTTAATGGTCATGAATATTCCGCTTCGATGTCGATGTGGGCTCACGCATGACTTTTGAAGGTTAGGTTTGTCGCCATAGAAATCTCTCTTTTTTTTGCTTGGCTTGGCAAGCGACGAATGAAAATCACCACTTTCAAACCGTTGACACCAAAACCGGCAACTGCGATGTGAGGGAGCAGCATCAACATAAGTTTCTAAAAGTGTTTGACGGGTTTCGGCGGCAGATCACTTCAAATCAACTAACAAAAGTAATGAATGACGAAAATATAATTTTGGAGCGTTCCATGATTGGCAACTGTACACACTGAATAACACAATAATACTGAATGGAAAACTGTTATTTTATGTAGAGTAAGGTCAAAATCAACGAATTTAATCGTTACGTACACTGGCATTTCCCATTTCTTTATCGTTTTTACTTATAGAAGTCGCTGAGCAAAATTCTTGCAAGTACCTAATACAATATCTAAAGATATCGACTTCCTTATGCAGAATTTTTCAAATTAAACCCTAGTGTTAAGTGATTCAACCCAATCCATGTGCGAATAGATATCTCTTGTTGACTTTATTGTCAAATCAGTTTGTAGTAATTAGCAAAGATTAAGGTGTTTCTCAGTCTCAGCAATTATTCCCGTATCTTAAAATCTTAGTAAGCTTTTGGTTTCATGGGTGATCTTTCTTTAGCGACCCTCTTCACTTATGAAATCCCATTCTATAAAAATTTAATAAGAACTTCTTCTATATATGTTCAAAGCTATTAATTAAATCATCATATGTAATGTAACCATAGACTGACTGGTCTTCTGAAGGTCAAATATCGAGAAATTACCTTAAATGCAAAAATTAATTTTGAAAATTACTTATATTGCTAACAAAGTACTTAATATGGCAGAGCCTTTGTGCGGTTGAACTAATCAAAAATTCCAATGGAGTATAAAGCTGACAAATTATTAATATTTAAATCTGTTCTTCTTCAATGCATAACTTTCTATAAAAGTCCCATGCGGCCTATAGGTTGAACGTAAGAGAATAAGACAGACAGATAGACAAACAAGCTTAGATCGATTCAGAGAATGTGATTTCCAAAGATGGTTCTATCTCAATTCCTTCTGGATGTTAGATACATCGGCACAAGCTTAATATACCCTTACATCCTTTTTATTTATTTTTTTTTGTTTGTTGACTTTTCCTAATTTCTTCAACTAAACGCTAATGGTTATATTAAATGTGACGTATTCAATCTTGGTTCTATATATCTCTTGTTGATTAGCGTGGATTTTAGTCAAACAAGTTTTTTGCCACCCGATCCCTTATTACATATTCACCATATATAATTGAATATTTTTTGAGCTGCAGGCTTAATATTCTTGCGTTGTTCAAATTTCCAATATGCCCTTTTTCAATCACTTTTAAGGGCTTAATAAACCGTGCACCAAACGAATTTCGTTAATTTTGTTAACTTACTATAATCTGCATTCTCCTATGCCGGTTCTCTGTAAACACTTTAATGAAAATGATCACTTATCCTCCATTCTAGATAAAAGTGATTATGTGACATGTTAGTTAATCGATTCAATGTAAGGAATAAAAATCGATTTCATAACTTTTCATTGTTATTTGATAACAAGCTTGCCCGTTTATTAAGCGGTTGGACCAAAAATGCTATCACCGGTAAATATGGCAGATATGTCCCGTACAAGTGTCGGATTTGATTCAAATGAAGCGTTTAGTTATTAACGGCATCTGTTGTATTTGGCTTGTTCGGTTTCTCAATTTGCTTATATAATTGTTGTTGACATCGGTTGTTGGTTTCGGTAAGACATTGTCAAAACATTAGAATTTAAAAGAAAATTTTTTGGGATTCATGGTAGAACTAAAAATCCGTACTCAAAAAATGTATTTGTTCTTATTGGCGAATCGTGTTATTTAGAAGAACTTACGAAGAATGCGTAGGGTAGGGGTTGTTATGGAATTAGCAGTGTATGTTATGAGTCCGCATGAGTAGTCGAGGCGGTGACAATCACGACTAGCAACAGTTTAGTGTTCGTAAGAGTTTATCGTTTTCGTCGTATCTATAACGAGTGCTCACTCGGTAAGGGCATAACACTTACCACCTCTCTGTGCCTTTCCTCACTTCTTTTACGGCATCCGTCATGCCATATTACACGAGTAGAGCGCATCCCCTGACTGATGGGTCATAGTTAGAAAAAAAAAAAAATTAAAGCTCAGACCCCTTTAGAACTAAATAAAATTTTGATATTTTAACTTTTCATATTAATTCATATAAATTAGATTTAATTTAATTGAATATTTTTAAATGTTTTTATTTACCATTTAGGTCACATTGCCTTCAGTGCATTGGATGATACATCTCATTCGGTTCATGTTTACAGTATTAATGGCACTAATTTAGGTTCAAAATATGTCTCCGGCCGTGTAACTGGTTTAACAACTGCTTCTGATTATCTTGTTGTAGCTGACGATGCCGGTGATATAACTATGAGTCGTTTACACGGGTAAGTAGTTAAGTTATTATATTAATTAGGTTTACTGCTTAATTAATTTAATGCTTATTAAAACAAAAAAAAAATAATATATATTTAATGCATTTGAATATTAATTAAGTTCGATTTGTAGAAGTGATTCATTTTATGTATTACTTTTCCTATCAAAGATAGATTTCTGATTAGTACAAACGTTTCAATTATTATTATTTGTTCTTGTTGTTGTTGTTATGGTTGTTATGTTTTTTTGCTGATTATTAAGCTGCTTACCATTAAATAGCTTGTCCTTGTCTTTTGTTAAGCACTTAAGTTCATTGACTGTTATGCATAATTGTTATTATTATCAATATTTTATTTATTTAAAGTGCTTTACAGATAGCAATCAATTTTACCAAATTTTCAAAAATTCAACAACTTTTTTAATACCCATCTATCTTGTGAACATTCACCAATAAGCACTTAAGCAATAAAAGTAAAGACGTATCTCATGATATGAAAGAAAAATATATGTAATTGAAAATTATTATTAAATTTTCTTTAAAGATTTAAAAATTTAGTTAGAGAACTGTGAAAAAATGACTCGAAACAAATTTAAACTGTTTTGGTCTGTTCATACACTCTGATAAGTGGTGAGTGATACCTTTTCCCAAACTTTCTGTGCCATATAATCGATTAACGAAATAAGTGCAACGTCCTTCACATAAGTAAAACAATTGAACTTTTTGAAAAGTATTTTTATTTTAGTGAATCGCGCTTATCATCGATATTTCATTTATGAAAATCACGATTAATTCCCTCTTAATGACGCAAAAGCCTATGCTCACGATAAATAAGAGCCCACAATAACTATTAAAACGGGAGGTTCTTTTTTTTGTAATATTGTAACTGAATTAAGTTTTTTTGTTGTTGTTAGTAAAAAAAAAAAAAAAAAAAAAAAAAAAAAAAAAAAAAAAAACTTTTAAGTTTATATTCACAATGAAAAGGGAATATATGTGCCACTTAGAGCGAAAAAAATCGCCCCATGCAATGTTTCATTATTCAATGTGATTGTATTCACCATTTCACTGAGCGGGACAAGTCGTCCGACATCTTTCAGCATTAATCCATATTCATCTTTTGCCTTTTTTTTTGAATCTTTTTCTCCTTAAGTGTGCAAAAAGTGCTAAGTAAACAGCTCTTCTCCGTGTAAGCCTTGTAGACTTTCACGAAACCCCTTTCCCGATATTCATTACGTTCTCAAAGTTGATTTTCATTATTTGACATATGTTTCCTTAATGTTCGTACAGTTCAACCTTTTTGAAGCAGCAAAACAACAACTTTCTACCTTTCAGTTCAAGTGATGGGTATCTCTTTAGGAACCAAACACCAAAGTTCAATAGCAACTTTTCTACTCTTTATCTATATTTGTTCTTTAACCAGTTAACCACGTATTCGGCGTATACGCGTCATAAGAAATAAAAAAGTACGAGTCGATTGTAGAGACAATGAACTTTAGTAAAATCTCATACAAATTTCATTTAGTGGGTCGTTTTCTTTATGATACCAGTAAGCTTGCCGTGAACTTAACAATGAAGAAAAAATTGATTAAATTCTTTGGTATACAGAAGCTATTTCCCGTGCAATATTCACTAAGGAAACCGAAAGTGGTCCTTCATTATCTTTGGCATCGTATGAACAGTGTGGGTAAAAGTATTGTAATAAGTGCATCATATATACGGATCAAGATGTACTATAAGACTACTTATTACAAAGCTTAATAAACTGTCTGTAGTACTTTGGCACTTAGTGAGTAGCTTACGGATGCCCCCGCGGTCGAAAATTTGTGCATCGACCTTAGCAAATGAGTGCCAGGAAGAGCCAGATCTGGAAAATAAACCACAAGCGGGAGAAGCTTTCCACACATGTTCAAGATCATTTGCTTGATTGCTTTTGCTGCATGTGGACAGACGTTGTCATGAAAATAAAACGATTTTCGAGTTCGCTTGGCCTTCGTGAACGGTTAATGTTCCTCAAGCGGATCACTTAGTTGGACTAGTTCGAATTAATCCGTTCAGATGTAACAGTTTCACCAAGCTTTACTAATTCGTAGTAAAAGATTCCGTTTTTTCAATTCTACAGCACACACAGCAGCACTCTCTGGGCATTAATATTGGGCTTTGCAAGAGATGTGGACGGTTGTCCTAGATCAACCTATGCTTTCCTTCGCTTAAGACCGTTATGCACCATCCATTCGTCATCGCCCCCAATAACTTGAAGAAAATAATCGTTATTTTTATAGTGACAGTTAACTCGTGAGGAACCTATTTTTTCCATTTCGTTCGGCATATTTCCTCTTGCATGCTATCGAACTGTAATTGCTTTGTTGATTTATTGCTTTTTTTGAACTTCGTAGGCTGGATATTCGTCTAGCAAACTTCCAACTTGTTCATCCAACAACTTTCACGGAGCTCCAGAATGTTCATCTTCGTCAGGACTAAAACATTTTACACGAAATTTTTGCAAACCACTTTCTAACTGTCTCTAACTTAATCAATTCAATAGTTTCAGCTGCATTTTTAACTCCGAATAACATGGAATGCTATATATGTTGCCTGTTGATACTCATCTCTTTACATTATGATACACACTCGACGCTTTAATTGCAAACATGAGAAACTTTATTGAAAGTTTCTTTGTACATCTATCATTTTATTCTTGAACTCCTGTCTCCTCCTGTTACGTACTTCAACTCCTATATTTTATGTTAAAAAAAGAAAAAAAAAAAAAAAAAACTTTTCTTGAATTTTTTCTCTTTATATTATAATGTATTTTTTTTTTTTTTTTTTTGCAAATTTTAAATTTTTTCAAACAATGAATTATTCATTTTTTCGCTAACACAATCAAACCTTATTTGCTTTACTTCGAGTTTTCGATTTGTATTGCGTTTGACGCGTATACACGTTATCGGTCGATGTTAATTACGCACTGTGTGAGGGGCTTTTAAAAATAAATTACGCAGCTAATTGGTTAATGTAGATGTACACACACACACACACACGCACGCACACACACAGGGTGCAATTTTGTTGTCTATTGTAAAAAGTCAGATTAAATATCTAAAAGGTACAAAAAATATATATTTAATCAAAATTTACATCGATCTCCAATGCCTTTTAATTTCTAGTAACTCTTCATAGTTGAAATCATGATTGATTCTCTAGCGTAGAAGCCTGATAAAGCATTTGTGCTTAAGTTCAATTCTCCCTGACCCAGTTACATTAGCGCAAAAGGAAGCATTTTTCGAATGCCATTTTTTGTTTTCTCGTTTCTAAGGTCGAGTTTATTATCTCATTTTTTTTGTTTTTTTTTTTTTTTTTTTTTTTGCGTTTATTTCAATAAATCATATTTTACAAATTTTTACGGTTTGTTGCTAAGAACAGGAAAAAAATCGCCTCCAGTTGTATTATATTACATATAGTAGGTGGCAAAAGTTTTCGTAACATATTCACTTTTATTTTATTCAAGCTTTTCCTTTTTCCGAAAAACAACATCTAAACAAAATTAATTTGAAGGACTGCTCATTAAAGTATTACTTCGCTGACTATACGAAAAATGATGTGAAACTTTTTTGGAAATTTATATATGCATAAGACTTTATTGTAGGTCGTCGGTAAGACAATTAAGAATTTTTTCTTTATTTCTAGACCGATAATTTTGCAAGAGGCTGTATATATATATATATATATATGTATATATATTAAAAGATCAAATGAAATAAAAATTTAAATATAATTTCTATACCAAAGACAGGGAATAAATTAGATGTGGAAAATATTTATAACGAATCGCTTGCTCAGCTTGAATAGCAGAGTCACTGCAATGTTGTCTGTCTGTCGAAGACTTTTTTTTTTTACAAATAAAACCAAGTATCTCTCTAAAGTGTGATTTAAAGTTGAGAAGGTGCCACCAGATCGTATATAAATATGAAAAGAAGTATATATAAAATACGATTAGTATAATACGATATATGACTGTTGTATCGATTGAATCTATGATATGATATGTGATCGTTATACTGAGTGAATGACGAAGAGTTACGGTTTATCTTCGTTGGCATTAAAAAGCAATAAAATTAAGTCGAACATAAGTTTTACTATTCTTTCCTTTCCTTTCCTTTCCTTTCCTTTCCTTTCCTTTCCTTTCCTTTC
>CCAG010008998.1:0-58951 GCA_001077435.1 Glossina morsitans morsitans | reverse complement strand
GTGCTTAGCGCTTAAAAAAATTACACGATAAAAAACATTCAAGACGTACAACTTGATTTCAAAGTTTATTAAATCTCTTAAAATATAACCAAAATTGAAAATTAATGAAAATTTTTTAAAAACTTTTGAAAGAAAAACCATAAATTTTGATTAATAAAAACAGGTTCACTTAAGGCGAAGATTTTAAAATTGAAATAAACGAAAAGTTGCTCATATAATTTTTTGTTGATATGTGCGAAATTATGGAGTAGTATTCCTAAAAATATCTTGTGTATGATGAAAATTGTTGCAACCGGTTTACATTGCTTCTTTATTTCCTATTAGTGTGTTCCTTGGCAAATTCGCTTAATTCTAGCCACAGCTTTGTAGATATTTTCAAAAACCTTGATCACTTCTTCACTTGAAAAGGGCATTTATTGTGCAAAATTGGTACTATTTATATTAATCAAAATAGTTTTCATCATTTTCTACAACATTTTACAATATTTTTGGCAACATGGCGATATCATGTCGAAAGAACTTAAATTGCTATGGCAGCGATCAACTCACCGACCTATTTTCGCATTTCGGACCCGCGTGTCAGCCAAGCCGTACTGTATCGATATGAACAAGAGATAATCAGAACCCGTCATGTCTGGTGAGTACGCTGGGTGTGGCAGAACTTTCCTTTCAAACTGCAACAGTGCATCATAGGCAACTCTTGCAACAAATGGCCAAAAATGGCACTGTCAGCCAATTCGTATCGCTTCTTTCAAGCCCTTGAACTCAAGACCGACAATTGGGATATGATAGAACAGCACCACCATAAGCCTCTGAACGTGTTTGGTGGGTTTCGGCCGCGGATTCCTTCAAATAAAGGACAAAAGTAATGACTTCGAAAGAAGAAGAGCTTTGAGCCCATAATTAGCGTTGGCGTACTATGAATGAATCAACAATATTAAATCGAAATCTATTATTTTATCTATAGGAAGGTCAAAACCATCTAACTCAATCATCGCGTACACTGGCATTTTCTACTTCACCATTTTTACCTGCAGAAGTCGCTGATCACATATCATTGAGATATGCTTGCAAAAAGTTTTGCAGGTAACCTAAGATCGGAAGAGCGGTTCAGCAGGAATGCCTTTCTGAAATAATAAAATGGAACGTATTAGGTCAATGCGATGTTACTCGCCAAATGCAATGCCAATAACAATATACCTACTGTTGGTGTCCGCGACACAGGGTTAGGTAGGATTTGTATACTGAAACACCTGGAATATAACGTTTTATTGGTAAATTGGAAGACACATTGCAGTTAAATTGATCTGAATTTGATTTTGCCTTTTAGATACAACATATAACAACAGCTTCTTTAATTTGGATGTTTACCCGTCATGATTTGAATAAAACCTTGAAGCTAGTTAATATATTACTTGTTGAGATTAGCTTGCCTGTTGTCTTTATTATAATTAAAATTAAATAAAATATTCTAATTAGAAATATTCTAAATTAAATAAATTATCAGACGTATTCTATAATTGAAGCGAATTTAAATCTATGGTTTGCAAACATTTGCAATCACACACTTTAACAGAATCAAAGCGTTGCAATTTATTGAAACCAACCCTGTGCTCTTTCCATTCTTCACAAATGCTACTTTTTTTCATAAACCTTGTAAAGGAAAAAACCAACCAACGTATTTTAGCCGACAATGAAACATTTTTTATACATGTTTGTGTTTTCATTGGAACTACTTTTCTTTTTTAAATTAACATAATGAACGTATGAAGGAAAGATGAATGAATGAATGAGTGAATGTGTTAGGGAGTGAATAATGAATGAAAGATTGAATGTAGGAAGAAATGAATAAATGAATGCGTAAAAGAACTAGTGAGTGAATGATTAAACGCGTGTTTGCTTAAGTTACCAAAGACGAACTTCATAGATAAGCGTAGATGAAAAGCGATGAAAGATGTCTCATTGACAGTAGATTACTTGGAGTAAATGTTTGAGAAATTTCTCTAAGTAAATTCGCTGAAAGTAAATGAAACTTCCAGTTTTCATTTCTAATTTCTGCACAAATTGGCTACATAATGTACATCTATTGTACACCTGCGTTATTTATTCACTAACAAATGAAAAGCAACAATTTGAATGCAGAAAACTATTCTGGAAACACATATGTCGATTGAAAAGAAAAAAACCAGTTAAATAGCACAGTTCTTCGCCTAGATATGAATAAATTCAATATTTAATATTTTCAGTTATTTTGGACAGTGAATGGAAGCGCTCATAATTTCATTTTGAAATTTAATTACCTTCGTTGTTTACCAACAATCTAGAATTGTTGTCAATTTACACTATAACACAGATCACAGAGCTAATATTGGAGTTTTTCCTATGTCATTTTACGTAAGGTTTCAATATGTTTTGGTGGGATATAATGCCCACGCAAGCCAAGATGATTTTAAGGTTTTAAATAAAACTCAGCAAAGAACTTTTGAATTTGATATAATTCGTATTTACTTAGTTTTATAAACTAAGAAATAATCTAAATATATAAGCACAAAAATAATATAAATAATAATAATAATATTTTTTCAAAAAATTTTCTTTTATTAAAATTCCTTATTCCTTATCCAATGATTGTTTAAAATACTTTTAGAATTCTTACTTAGGAGTGCAAGCTTATGTCAAATTTTTTTATAAATTAATTCATTTTGAAACTCTCTATCTAAAAAATTATAACAAACAAATTTAAAAAAGCTTCTTAAACAGTTTAATAAAGAGTAATCACCTTGCACCTTGCTTTGTCATACAAGTGTACGTTCAGTTTGCGCGGATGTATGCAACATGTAAAAGAACTTGAGATGGGCCATTTCGATAGGTCTTTCGAGCTTATCCGTCCGTCGGTCCGTGTTGTTTTCTTGTGGTCAACCTATAGTTCGCAATTTTTCATTGTGTGGACAAATTTTGAACCAGGGACGAAAGCTATGGAAAATACTTCTGATCGGGTCAGCTTTTCGATCAGCTTAATAACAAGTTGAATGGCGTCGCCAGGCTCCTTACAGCGAATACCAGCACCGTTTTGTAGGCGACCGTGTGCTTCTTCAACTTGTTGATGTAGGCGCAACTACTTAATGAATTATCAGCACGAGAATAAACCGACTCTTCGTTTGTGTGCGCTTCGTCGAAGTGGAGTTTCACGATTTTTTGGAGCAGGCTTAATTTTTTAACGGCACCTCGTACCGTCTGCACATCCACCATCTCGTTGTCAGCTTCGGGGTGTTCTTCTTGGCCTTCATATTTGGCTAGCCGTCGCTTTAGTTCTTCGTTTTCGGCTTCCACTCTCTCATATGCGGCTACCCGTCGCTTTTGTTCTTCGTTTTCGGCTTCAACTCTCTTCAACTTCTCCCTAAAGCTAGCATAGTCCGATGTTGACGGGTAGCTGCTGTCCTCATCCTTAGCGAATATATCCGGCCTTATTAAGTACTTACATGGTTGCCTGCCTGCACATGGCGCCTTAGTTTGATCGTCCGTCATTTGTATGTCTTCTATTTGTTCTAGTTCTTCTGGTCTTTGCTCCCCTACTACTCTACCTTCTTCTTGCTCTACTACTTCTGGTCCTTGTTCTGAGTCGTCGTCACTGTCACTGTCAATACGTAAGTTTTTACGATCCCGTGTGGTTCTCTTCAATGTCTTTACTGCCCACGCTAAACCCAATTCCTGCGCTAACCACTTATAAACCGTCATTCTAGTCTTACTCCCCCGTTTTCTGTCGAGTCTCCTTAAACTATGTCTGTCTAACTGTATAAATTTTTCTAACCACATCTTGTGTAGTCACCGAGTCACCTATTTCTTCTGTCAGTCGGTCTGTTAATTTCTTGCACAGTACTTTTGCATAAAGTACTGCCCCTATTATTTATCCATAAAGCTGGATATTCCTTGAAAACCTGACTAAATACAAATCCAACACGTATGTTTGCCGCCATATCAATTTATATGATATGATATTCGCATTGCTTTTTTAGACTCTGCTTTCTTTTTGGATAAAGTAAAATATGGAGGCATGTATGTGTGATATAGAATAGAGAATATGTAATAGGTGCGCAGGTTGGTGTGGAAAATGGCAAGAAACGGCCAAGGAGTACGGCCGCACTATAACGTAATCTGATATCAGCTATGTTTTTAAAAATAAAAAACTATATTTTCTGCTTATTACTCATAAGATAAACAGAACAAATGCTGAAAATTATTCTATCTTCTCCACACATGCAGGTATATTATGCGTCCAAGAATGCGTTGATTCTAAAATAAACGTAGTAAAACCACGACCTGATGGATTAATTTTTTCGTAATATCAGCGACATGGTTATCAAATATGCTGCTCGTGAAATACCCGCACAAGTAGGATAAATAATTTACTTATTTTTACAATTGAGTGGCTAGCATCGCAACGCATCGCATATGTTATCTTAATGAGTTATTTGCACGATGATAGCTTAGATTATCTTGGACAGGAACGCATATCTGCACAACATAAACAGTCTAATCATTAAACAATACTAATAAAAAAAATGTAGGAAACATTTTATTCGTGTTAGTTCGATTGAAAACCAGAGGTTGCACATATTCCCAGTTGCCTAAAGGCACAAATATTTAAGAACAAGGTAAGGCAAAGGCTGAAACCTGCGTCAAAAAGCCCTTTTATGTTTAGAAATTAAGTTATACAAAAAACCTTCCATTCCCTTCGCAGTTCTCTTATAAGGACAATTGAAAGACTACAGTCGAAGTTCCATAACGCATTTAAATTTACTTGTATATACATTGATACATAATATATGAAATATATATATATCGATTACGGATTGTATGCATATGTTCTTCTAATTTTTTTTACAACGATAACAATATTGTTAAATAGATTTTTACAAAATAATATGAGAATTAACTCTAATTTAAAATCTTGTGTATACAATAACACGTGCACGTAAAAAAGGGTGAGGCGAATTTTTAAATTGCAGACATGGGAAAGAAAATTTTTTTATATAAACTATATATTTGGAATGAAGACAACAAACACTGTAATAATAATTCAAAGCAAATGAATCTAAATTTTTTGGATTAAATGTTTTATGGAATCATAGGCAGATTGAAAAAGTAACCCTACATCTCCAATAACATCCGCAGTACATTTGTCAAATAGTGGAAGTCAAAGAATGCATTTATTCCAACTGCCCCAAAAACTTTTTCTCTTAATACGTAACAGCAGCTTTCTTCTAAACCGGATAACTACGCTACTGTGTTAATCATTACTTCAGGGAGGTTTATTCGTATCCAATCAGTTTTTTATAGAAAACATCTGCGCTATTTTGCTAGCCTGACATTTTAGGAAATCATAACTTTGTTTCACACCATTTTTAAACGATTCTGCTTTACTGACAGTCTGCGTTGGATGATGGTGCTGCTGTTGCTGCTGTTCAAGATTGGACTTTGTCGTTAAGGATAGAACTGCCGGCGTTGGACTTCGTGTGAGAGTGACATGTTTGTGATTAGGAAACATATTGCATAAAACAAAATTAAAACCATTGGCAGTTTTTAGGCAATTCGACTTAAATCGTTCGACACCGAAGGCTCTTATCGCACGGGAGAAACCAAAAACTTGTGAACTAATGTAAGCGTGACGAATTGCTAAGGTACGTCCATCCTTCTGTTCGGTATATTCGACAATTTCATCAACTTTCTGTAAGAAAAATATGTTGTTCTCTTGTTACAATGCTTTGAAGCGATTGAAGTGAAAAACTAACCATAATTTTTTTCATGCCAATGTTTCGTGTGAATGTCGTCAAAGTTTTGTTCTTCGGATCCAAAATAGAATCTTCAATTATCTTAATTGGAGTATTTTTATAAAAACGTTCACCCCATTTAGGCACGTGATTAGTTTTGGAGAGTATACGCCGCGAATAGAGCTTACCGTCACGCACTTCCCGAGAAATTGTGTCTTCTGTTAATACATGATTACTAAAAAAAGACCGTTATTTAAAAGCAATTCTCAATACTGAAACAAATAAGGAAAACATACCTGGAGGGATTGGGATAACGATTCCAAAATGCCTGCACCACTTGCTTCCAAGAATAGTCAAACACAGTTTCAGTGCAGCAATGGGATGAAACAACCATAATTTATGCAAGACTTCAAAATATCTGCAAATAACAGGGATTAATTTAATTGTATACACAATGTTCGTGCAACGTCAGTTCATTAACACCTCATTATCTGTCCAAACACAAAGCAAAACTGCTTTTGTTTTACATAACAATAACCCTGAATTGAAATAAATCCAATAAATGGCTAAAAATAGATTTACACGTAGGTTATAACAATCATATGATGGATGGTAATATCATACTTTAATATAAACGTTTTCGAAACGAAATGCAATAGCATCGAAATACCTAGAAAAGTGTGTTTGGCTACATATAATATTGACGCTTCTGGAGAAAAAAGCCTTTCAAAGTGCTCGTACATTTTTTCCAATAAAAAAAAAAAAATTGATTCACTTACCCTTACGTTACCTTAACTGTGTGTTTTTAAAATTATATTTCTACAGCCGTTCTTTTCAGCTTAGTGTTATTATATTTTTCTGTTTGTTTTGTAAGGTCTTTCTTCTCGAATCGAATTTTTTCTCTAATCACAAACTCCAAGAATTATATTACACAATCGAAACGTAACGCCATGCAGACAACCTTCGGCGGAGTTATATCCTTTAAAATCGTTCGAATGCAATTACTCCGGGTTAAAGGAATCTGCTGTATTCATTAAATTTTAATTTAAAAATTATACATTTTTATTTTTAATACCGTTCCAATTAAATTTAAAATATTTTTGTTCCGCGAATTAATGTCACGACAGAAATCTTCTGTCGAAAATTTTTTTCTTATTGCTATTTGCTTTTGCTTTGCTTCGGTAATATATTAGAGATGAGACAACTGTTTATTTGTATCGATATCATAGCAGTGACTAAGCTGCTTCTTTTGAATTTCCAGTTAATTATAAAGCTTTTTGTGAAGTTTAAGACGAATTTTCTACACGCTATATGAATACTTATTTGATCGATCGATGTATATTTAGTAGTACATAGCAGAATTCATGTAGTGATATCTACCCACCTAAGTGCGTATTCAAATTTGTTTCGAAAGTAAACTCGATCTGAAATATTTCTTTTCTTTTCCTTTTTGATAGATGAATATCCGAAAATCAATGCGAATTAGTTGTGGATCATGATCTCAAAACTTACATGTTTTAAGTGTTTCATTCCAACCTGCAGATTCGGCCATAATAAACAAAAAGGCTTAATAAAATTATAATTGTAAGTATTTGAATTGAATCGTATATTAAATGTATTTTGAACCATTTTGCAATCGAATGTGATGTGTACATACATAACACGGTCATGCATAGTAGTAAAGAAGAATGAAGAGACAGTCTACAATGCATTATGATACTGGTAATGTTGTTTCATTATTGGAGGCATGAGCTGTTCAGTTTGAACAAATTTATGTGCATATGAACAAATATATAAACAAATTTTCTCACGCTTCGACGTCAGCTGATCGAGAATATTAAGAAAATTTGTTCAAACTGAACAAGGCATGTGCATCTTGCATATATATATATATATATATATATATATGTATATATATATATATATACATATAAACATGAACAAGGCCAATCTAATAATAACTACGATAAGTTCCCATTTAAATTATCAAGATTGAATAAATATTATATATTCCGGTAGTAATTTCAATAAAAAAAAAATAGTTTAGAATTAAAAAAATTTCCTGTGGAACGTACGTACATTTATATATTTACATATATAATAAACGTACGAAAACAATCGATAAATTTGATATTTCTACGATTTCTTTCATCATGATAATATATATAGATATATATTATTTATATTATATATGAACACCAGATAAGTTCGAATTTGCTACAGCTTCGTCATCGTTAAAAGTGACGTTTATTTTTTAATTCTAAGTTAATTTTTTTTTTATTGAAACTTATCATATTTATTATTACATAGGCTCTGCTCATCTCTATGACGAATATTACTTTACAAGTTCATGCATGTAGTTCATGTAGCTTACACTCATGATTATTTTCTCTTTTAAGTAAAACAAGAACATGTAACAAACTTTCGATTAATTTCGTTAACTAAAACGATGGTAAGATTTTGAATGGATTTTAGCTCTATATCTGTATACGTACTTCTGGGTAATTTGTGCAGTGATAAAAGATTTTATAGAGAGAACAAATGTGTAGTAATAAATTAATAAATGATGTACGTAAAAATTTGGTGAACAAAAGTATAGATTAAAGATTTATAAATAATGGGGTACAAATGAAGTAAATCACCATTCACATGTATATAATTTATTTACATGGTTTTAGATAATAAAACAAGTAAGACCATTATAGCCGGGCAAGGCTGACTATTAAATACCTTACACCCCATTGTCTAACACAATTCTCATTTTTGTATGAAATTACTATTGTGGGTCAATTTCCATCACCACATATTAAAACTTGGATTTTTCTGCTTTACAAAGGATGCATTTCCGTGAAAATTTTTATTAGAGTAGGATCCAAAAAATAGGCCGAGATGGTTTAAATTTGATACAAAAGTTAATCTTTTTATGTTAAATTACTATTATGATATAATTTTGATCATGAAGCACTGCAAACTATACCTTTTTATCGTATGAACTTCAGTTTTCGTTATATGCGAGGGGGTTCAAAAATTGCCACAGTCAGTCCAAGATTTTCATAGCAATTTAAAATGCCGAATTACTACTATTTAGCCACTTTTGAAGAAAGATTTTGAAAATTGCAAATTTTTTCCATATAACGACTTTTCAGAATAGGGCATCATAGGGGGAGTGGTCGAAAAAGTGGGCCGATCCGAACCGTTGTCAATAGCTTTTCATCGAAATATCTCAAAAATTGCGAGTTGCAGCTTGAATATAAATATGCATGGACAGACATCAGGCGGACAGACGGAGGGACAGACTTAGGTCAATTCAGATTATGATTCTGAAGGGATCGGTATAATAAAACGTTGATCTATCTTAAGTCCTTCCGCTTGTTACATATGTCCGCACTAACTTAATATACAATGTGCCTGCGGTGTAATGAATGTAAAATAAAGAAATTATTTATGATAATTAGTTTCTTTTTAATAAACATTTTCGAAATAATTGAAATATTATTCACTACAAATTAGTTTAAAAAAAACAATTAATTAGGGTTGTATTTACCCATCATTCGAGGAATGGAACTGTACTCATGTTGTCATACCAAAAAATGCACATCCAAGACATCATTACGCGTAAATGAGCTGAAATATTAATCACTTCAAGCTTCCGAATCGATTTCACCTTCTCAGTTGGGCTTTATGCGATCCAAAGAAGAGTTAAAAAAAATTGTAGAGTGATGTAGGGTATTTACTTGTAGACGGTAATCTACTGTTACTGATAACTGTGTGACTGAATGAGAATGAAAGGAAATACTTATTTGTTTAACATTGGCATGAAAATTGATATAAACAGAAAATAGACGAGAAATCAAAACAAAAAGATTGTCTTACATCAGTAAATTTGTTAGATTGCAACGGATTTGAGTCATTGATTAACTTCTCAACACGAAAGCTAAGAACAATCGAATGTTCGCATTCGAATTTGATTTGACTTACGCAAAGGCATAAAGAATACCGGTAACGCATTATTCGTAGTGCTTGACTAGGTAATGCAATCAATTTTGTTTTTGTTTAAAATTTAACATTTAATGGCTTGCAATGTTTTCTTTTGAACCTTAATCTTGTAAAAAATTGTGTTCTCTTGCTAAGGTGTCAGTCGTGTCAGTCATGTAACAGTGCCGCAAGTGTTAATTGAAATAAAAGTAATTAATTAAAAAAAATTTTAAAAAGATTTAAAAAAATTTTTTTTTAATATTTAAAAAGATTTAAAAAAAATTGTTTTCTAAATTTTTTTTATTATTTTATATCTAATTCAAAATTTTTTTGAATTGCAATCAAGCAAAACTTTTTGCGTTTTTATTTATCATTAAGCTTCTTTACGTTTCAAGCTTTTCTTGCATATTGAGATTCTCTTAATTTCCTTTAGCTTTTAATATAAAGAGCTTTAAATTGCTTAGAAAGGATGAAACGGATAGACTGCTAAGAAAACAGTAGCAATGCCTCGATATTAAAAGTAGTTTGCTCTTGAAATTGAAAACGTCAGCTTGATATCTATGTACTTGCAATGAAATAATCAAATCAAAATATGTCCAAACGAGGCAAAATAAAATAAAAAAAAGAAAGAATAGAAATGAAACCAGTGCAATTGTGAAAAATGTTCAATTAATCAAATATACTTAAGTTATATAAATAAGTTACATAAATATATATATATATACGTATATATACGTATCCACAAATTGCATTAAATCTAAAAGTGACTGAATAATAAAACTAATAATCGCTATTAACAAACACATACACTTAGCGTAGTATAGTATATGCGTATTGAATGTGCGAAAGACCAAGTTCTCCCTTGAAAAAGCAGTTAAAAATAAGAAAAAAAATAAAAAGTATGGAAAACATTATTCTTATTTCGCTAAATTGCCAATTAAACCGGATACAGTAGAATTTCCTCAGCTATTTAAATAACAAACAGTAAACAAATCACAATTCAATTTGACGAAAATTACCAGTAAAATAGCAGAAAGGCAAAAATTGAAGAAAAACAAAACAATTCGCCCATCAACCAAGCAATGTAATCGTAACAAATAAACATATATAGGGTTTCTAATTGAAGAGAATGATTTGTAATGTTTGTTGTCCGTTTAATCCTTTAAAGCGCTCTTTTAAACGAAAAATGAAAGTAAGAAGAGCGCTTATGCTCTCCATTTTATACTTTATACTTTATACTTGTAAACAGTAGAAAAGCTTATAAGAAAAATAACAATTAAAAATTTAACATTTTAAGGAAATTTAATTAACAACAATTATTACTATTATAATAATTCCACCTCTATGCTTTAATAACATAATAATTTTCCTTTTCCGATGTGTGTGCAGTGCATATAAACAGTGTTTATTTTTATTTGAAAATTTCTTTGCCGACTTTTTCGCACATGTACGAGCCTTTATGGACGGAATGTGTAGTGAAAGATTAAGAGACAAATAGTAGCGTGTAAAGGGAGAGAATATATATAAATAATTGAAGGCATAAATTGTAATGTTATTTGATCGTGACAATGAGAAAAGTCTGAATTTGTACAATCGATATCAATGAGAAAAGTCTGAATTGGTATTGAGCTCTCATAAAAAAATTAAAAATAAAATATGGCAACACTTTGGTTATACGAGAAAAAAGAAAACTTTCTACTCTCTTTTGTTGTTAATTTACTCTACACTTTTTATTCATTGTCTATGTCTAGTCTAGCATTCTCTCTACTCCCGGTCAAAAGTAAAACAAAACAAGGAAGGAATTTTTCTGAGTTTGAAACGACATCTTAACTACCTGCACTGGGAAGAAAACTTTATAATTATATTAGAAAATTATAATAATTGCATCGTAGGAACAAGTTTTTCTTAATCGCAAAATGAAACTACGAAATATATGGGCAGGGATTTACAAGCGCTGAACACAACAAATTTGAGATCACCTGTTTCGTAGTTGTGGCCAAAGAATAACTAAATCGGAGAACATGCATACTTTATAGGGATTTCAGTGCCCACTATTATGTTATATATATATTTTTTAATGAATCTCATACCATCACTGCAGCGCATATAAAAAAAGAAAAACCGAAAGGAATTAAATTTTTCAATCATAAGAGCAACAACACAATTGTCTCGTATCACTCAGCTGTTTTATTTGCGCCCATATTCATGTAGACAAGCAGTTGACAAATAAGACGTAGTATTATGAGTGCTACTATTCAAAAAAATTAAATCAACAAAGCCACATCTGTTTTAAACCGAAACTTCCTCATAAATCATTTTAATTAAATTGTCTTTATCATTTTAAGTAAATTTCAAAACAATTTTGATGAACATATTTTAGGTATAAATGTATTGCTTGCTTCGTTACACAATTACAATGTTTGCAGCGAAAATTCGGTATTTTTAGGAGTAACAAATATTTGTATCTAATTTATGAATATAACCGTTTAGCGGGGATACATAAGGATAGAAATAGCTCGAGATGATGCATAGAAGGGACAAATAGGTTTCTATCGTTCTAGTCGAAGACTTAACACCCAAATAGATAAAATTATATGGATTTAGAGTTATTGTCAGCTCTCTAGTTTAAAAATTATTGAGCCCTTACAGCATTTCAAAATTTGTGTATGAATTTCGTTTATAACGCATAGTAAAACTTGGTTCAATTATAGGGTTCAATAACTTTTAGAGAACGTGCTACTTTGAGGAGTTCAAAAGATTACGTGTTCCCATCAAAGAAAATTTACAGTATAGTATGTCTATACAGGGAGCTCTAAGCGAAGAATATTCGTTTGTTGCGTATATTACAATCTGTATATCAAAGCCGAAAATTGCAATGCAATGTGAAATAACATGATCTGTTACATTGCTTTCTTACAGTAAGTATAGTGCAGGTATTGGAAAAGTGAAGTTTCTCACTCTTGTTTTTTGATAGATTTGTTGCGAGAATTTTTATAGGTTTTTTGAAAGATGTTAAAATCCGTAATCTGTTCATGTCCCCTATAAGCATCTCAAAAGAAACTTTATAAATATATTTATTTAAGAAGAGTCGTTTTACACCTGCCCTTGTATAATAAAAGTTGATCTGTTATTGATTTAATAATTACCGCCAAACAAAAAAGAGGAAGCGAAACAATTGTATGACCACAATTTACCGTAAATCTAGCGAAGAAAAATTCAACTTAAACTCGATTACCTATATTTGGAAAATCTATTCAAAGAACACAAATGAGTGTTGTACATATATAACCTTTCTTAGTCTGTAGTTATTTTTTTTTTTTTTTAAATAAATCAATTATTTCCGTATAAATTTTGGTTGGCCGCATGCCAAAAAGACCAGCAAAACCAGCTGCATAAATTGTTTGGAAGCCATATTTAGTTAACCCACGAAGGGATGATTAGTGGGTGAATGTAATGTACACAAATATCCCTAAAAAGACCATATATTTGTGTGCACTATTTTTTTTTTCATGTGCACTACAAAAAAAATGAAGACTTGTTAGATTTTTCATAGCGCTTGTAACACGCATATGTAAATACAAGTGTGTAAAGTAGATATATATGTTATATTCATAGAACAGAGACAGTTACAATACAAATATTAGAATAGAGGACAAAGTACGATATAATAAAGAAAACGTCACGCACATACACAATATATATTACTAACGCTAGATCTTTTATTATTAATATAATCTGCAAGGAATATAACTCACGATATGTTGGCTAATAACTTGAACAACATATTCATTAATATTATTACTCAGTGCTGATCGATTCAATGACATGGCTCGAATACCTCGCAAGGAAAATGTGCTGGGTATCTAAGATTCGTCTTAGCGCGAATATCATTTTTTGAATATTTTTAACTATAAACACATGACCGTAAACTTAATTTCATTTCTAACTGTTTTAGTTAGATCCGCGGTTTTTTTCACGAATCTTTTGAATTTTAGGTATTACAGCAAATAAGCAAATTTTAAGTAAAGGAAGAAAGAATTTAGTTCGCTATTGTATTAACAGCTATATGCTGATCAAGTTGCCATCAATTAATCGACACTTATTTTTACAAGCCAGTGTTGATAAAAATCTATCTCCTTCCGTCTAATTGTAATGGATAGGGCTTGAGTGTAAATAAATACCGTGGTAAGGGAAAAATTGTCGCTCCTTAATTTTAAAAAATTTGTTGGCTGCTATCCAATCAAATGGGACGAATTTTTCAAAAATTCACCCAAAAAAATGCTTATTATAAACAATATTCTTACAAATATGCACGCATGCACATATACGTCGTAGATTATAATTGTGATAATGTACTCTGCTAATTTTCAGGAGAAAACAAAAATCAACAAAGCATCGCAAGTGCAGTAGCCGCACAGATTAACGGCAAGAGACGTTGTCGTTGTTGTTGTTGTTGTTGCATGACATCTGCCATCGTTTACAGAGTTTAAAAGCAAATATATAAAACATGGATTGGAGCTGGGCTATAGAAGGTGTTAACAACGATGTGCCACGCACCATGGGACCCGAATGTGAAAATTATATGTCGAATGAGCGACGTTGGACGGAGGCGGTAATAGTGAGTTTGGGCTGCCTCTGGATATTACGTTGGGCTAGTAAACGGGCAGATCCTATTTATCTTCCTTGTGCAAGCAAATTGAATCAGCCACACACAACAGGCCGTTTGCTGCTCATGTTACTAATGACTTTCGTATTTGGCATAGAGATGGGTTTCAAATTTGCCAATAAGTCTGTGATATTCGTATTGAACCCTTGCCATATCCAAACATTGGTGCAAGTAAGTTTTATACCTTAGGTACGTGAAATCTTATATAAGAATTAACAAAAAATTCTTCTCATTTAGATTTATATTTTAGCGGCCAAGCCTAGCAAAGCAACTGTAGCTTTATTTAGAATACAAATGAATAATTTGAACGGACCACTATTAGCGTTCATATTCCCGGAAGTAGAGAGCCGCACATTGCCCTTTGAGCAAGCCACGTACTGGTTACAACATGCCTTGCTTTATATAGTACCCGTATATATCATTAGAAATGGTATGAAATCTCGAAATTGCAAAGAAAAAAAAGAAAAAAAAAAAATACAAAAATTTGTTTTTAGGGATTTATGAAGTTGAGGATATTTACGATTTTAATTGGGTCACGATAGGCGTAATGATTATGTTGATTTATCATTTTGTCATTTTAAATGCCATTTCTATAGTAAGTATTTTCATAGATTATTATTACATAAATAATATATATTTTGTCGGATTTTTAATAGGCTAGCGGAGTTAATTTAAATCATATGCTGTGTGCGGCTGTGACCGATCCATTTGAGGGTCAAAATTATCGCATTGCTGCTGTGATACATGAGTCAATATTATGCCCGATTCTCAATAAAGTGACTGTGCTCTTATATAGTAATAAGCAAACAATGAAATCAAATTTACTACGAAAGCATACTTACAACCAAAACACAAGTACAATAATAAATGATAATAATTTGTCAAAAGATAAATTACTTTATCATCAGCATTATGAGTTAACAGAAAAAACAACAACAGAAGGGACACCATCGCAGCAACAACAACAACATTTACCGACCTTAAATGTTACCGAAGAATGTATAGTTAAGCAGCGTAAACATAACATAAGTGAAGAGAATGATATTGATATTAGAATTCAAGAACAACATCAGACTAGTAAGCTATTAGATGATGTCGAAAACGAAAGAGAATTATTAAAAAATTCCTCTACAACTGCCAAGTGCAACATGTCCGCTACAAAAGTTGATTAGTATTTATTAAGCAAAGTTAATTACAATCCGAAATCTATAAACATTCAAAATGTCAATCTTCTTCGTCTAATTGTTTCTCTTGTTATAGTATGTGATGCGGAAATTTGGGTTGTACAATTATAATATGAATGCATTCTAGATGTGCATAAATGTACATTTAAGAGCGCATAACTAAGATAGGAAAAAATAATTCGTTAAAGAAAAAACCCAAAAGAAATAAATTATTTTATGTTTTCGCGTTTTGTTATTTCCTGTATATAAATGTGTATGTTAATTAAAAAACAAAACAAAAAATCCATTATATAAAAATATTTAAAGCAATATGTATTTTAATATTAATAATAATATGGCCTTAATAATAAATGAGTCTCTTTAGCAGAGTCTTAATAAGTATTACTTAGTTTACGTAGAACAACAAAGTAAAGAAAAGAATACCATTTTATATTAAATCAAATTAAAAAGAATTAAACTTATAATAAATTGTTCATTGATAAAAAAAAAACGATAATAATACCAGTAATAATAATAATAATAATAATAATAATAATAATAATAATAATAATAATAATAATAATAACAATAACAATATCGATAAAAGTAATGAAAATTTCTTAATTGTTAGTTTGGAATTAAGTTTTCGTTAAGGATAAGAATATGCAGCTCGATGTTGTTTGTTATATATGCAGTTTTTATTTACCAAATTTCTTCCCTCACAATTTCATACTCATCTTTTTGATACCACATCCCATTTATTACGTCCAATTTGTGCCAAAGCAGGTAAGACTAATTTATAGCTGTCCATGTGTGGTTTACTGATGAGACGCTTGTAACAATGACAACAATTGAGATACAATATCAATATTTGCCTAACTCCTCGCAAACATTATATGGCGTGTGGAAGTCGCGATAGCGTTTTCATCTATGAAACCAAGGCGAACACTACAGTAAACTTTATGAATCTTACTGAAAAACTGAAAAAATTTATTTTTGTTATTTTTTTTTTTTTCATTTTTCGTTTGCAACGCACGCAAAATGACTTCATTGAAGCTTATTTGTACATCATCGACTGGCAGGTTACACTTTCTAAATACATTAGAGCCGCTAGCCTGTGTTGCTCGTGCTCAATGTCTTTTTCTATTAGCCTAAAAATTTATTTCATTAGAAACGCTAAGACTTTGCGCCAGTTCGGGTGCACGGCCAAACAGCTGAATAGCACGGCGCTCGACTGACCTTCTTGTTCAGTATGGCTCGCACAATCGGCAAATACTGTGTAGGCCAATTTAATGTTACTTTCGGAGCGTATAAACACTAGGCGGATTTTACTTATTAACCGATGATGTATATATTCATTTATTTATAGTACAGTATATAACTCACAAGCCCTTCCAGGGCCAATTTAAGCGTATTGCAGTGAAGAATGATGCACACAATAAGAATGAATAAGTATCAGTCAAATTCATAAATTAAAGTTAAAGTATAGATTATTGTTACAATTTCATAAACAATATCATATAGCAGATATAGGAGGTTTAAGTATTCCACACTTTGTATTAAGTTGCAGCTTATTGTACCTAAGTTTACAAATTTCAAATTGTCCCCCCAGCCATAAATTAACAATTAAGTTAAACCAAACCAACAATATTAAGAACATGTCCCCAAATAGTAGCAACAAAGTCATAATAACCGTAAACAGAGAACAGGCCGGCCATTGAGCTGCTATCGGCAGTACTGATCCGCATAAATGAGCATAGTGGAATGCTAATTCTAAAGAAAAGCTAATTCAAAGTCATATAGAAAAGTGTTAAATGATGATAGACCATGAGAGCATACATTTTTTCAACGGGGAAAAATACCTACGGAGTTTCATCCGCAAGGTATTATTAGAGTAAGAAAATATACGTAAGTCAAGTGGTAGAAAATTCAAGCAGCATGTAACTCGAAGATGAAAACAGCGCTCAAAACGGCTACGTCTAATTAAAGGAATAATAATCTGTTGTTTTCTGGTAGAGCGTGAGAATGAAAAGATAGAGCAAAGATTGAGCGGCTGGCCATAGTTAGTAACCGTAAGTAAGAACAATAGACTGTGACTCGCAGTAAACTCGTACCTCCCAAGAACCGTTTAAAATATTCCGAGATATGAGCCCTTTATATATATTAATCATTATTTAAAAGTTGCATATTCCAAATCATTGAATAAATGTATTAAAACGCTACGCATTGACAAAAAAAATCATAAAAATGATTATGGAATAATTTTCGTATGATATTTGCTACTTTATCTTACAATTATCCACTTTTTTTTTAAACTCCCTTAATAAATGTATAAAGTTTGATTTGTCACTGTGTTAGCGGAGGGTTTCCAAAACACACTAAGCATATAGAAGGCAGCGGAACGTAAATCATATATTAAATTATTCATCTTGTTACTGCTAATATTTTAACTTCTTCTTTCCAGCTGGTTACGAGTTTTAATAAAAATGCAACTCTACATAATATCAACAAATATTCATCGCTATTTCGTTTTATCTGTGTAAATAAATTTTGGTGGAAGCCATATTATTCATAGAAGAAAAATAGTGGAATGGTAATTTCGAATATTTTTTATAATCTATAAAGTAATATAAAACAATAACAAATTATTGCTGGTTATAATTAAAGGTAAGTATTAATGGCATTAATCAAAAACCGTTATATTAGGTGTTTGCAAACATTTTAATCAGTTATTTCTACTGGTAAAAATGTTAAAGAAACGGGGAATAGCAGTGCACATAACGGTTGAATTTGATGGTTTTGACCTTCTTCTTCATAAAATAACAGTTTTCAAATTTATATTATTATTGTTTTTTTCAGCGTACGTCGATGCTAATTCTGGAGCTCTCAAAATTCTTCTTCCCTAAAATTCATTACTTTTGTTATTTTGTTTGAAGAAATCTGCTGCCGAAGCCCAAGAAACACGTTTAGAAATCTATGGTGATGCTGTTCTATCATATCCCAAATGCCGGTGTTGAGTTCAAGGGTTTAAAAGTCGTTTTTGGCCACTTGTTGCAAGAGTTGCCCAAGATCCACTGTTGCAGTTTGAAAGGGAGGTTCTGCCTTACCCAGCGTACTCACAAGACGTGATGCCTCCTGATTACCACTTGTTCCTATCGATACAGTATGACTTGGCTGACACGCGAGTCCGCAAAGTTCAAGAAATGCGAAAATGGGCCGGTGAGTTGATCGCTGCTATACACATTTTAGTTCTTTCCACATGACATCGCCATGTTACCAAAAATATTGTAAAATGTTATAGAAAATTATCAAAATTATTTTGATTAATGTATATAGTACCAACATTCCGCAATAAATGACTTTTTCAAGTGAAAAAATGATCAAAACTTTTGCAAGCACCTAATATTTATTATCCCTGTATCTATGTGGGATTTTCACATCGTCCAGCTGGTATCACCTTAATTGTAACATAGTGGCAACTACTGCATACTACTACTACTACTACTACTATCAACGGTCATCTGTTCGATTACAATATTTATATATAAAATATAGTGCATCGTTCTAATCAGAATGTGTTGTCATTTCTCAAACAAATTTATAGAAACACGCTCTTATTTAAAAGAAATGTTATTTTTAAGTGCATTGTAAATACATATGTATACATATATATATATATAAATATATATAAAACGTGAATTAAAATATATAAATAGCAAGTAATATGCATGCTCCTGATTAAAATGTGGGAACGAAGCGGAAAATTTTAAGCAATGCAGTGTAAAGGTGACGTAAAAGAATGCACGCCTTTCAGTGGGAATTTGTGCAGCTGTAAGCTGTAAGCTATATATGAACATGTTAACATTTGCTCCAAAAGAAGAAGCAAATTTAATTTAATATAATACCGCATCGTGGCATTTTGTATATGATTGAAGAGATCAGTAAAAAAAGACAATGCACGGCTAAAGTACATAATAAAAAATGAAAGATGTCGATATTTTTTACAGAACAACGCAATATGAGTGTCAATTAAACAAATGGTCAACGGGAAATTAACTGAATATTATCTTGGTTGCGCGCCTGCTTTACACATATGCGATAATGAAAATAATCACTATTTAGTATTCTATCATTTTACATATATATATATATATATATATATATATATATATATATACATACATATGTATATACAATTAATTTTAACAAAGATGTGCTAAAATATAAAAAAATAATGCATAAATTAAAAACTTTTCAAAGGAAATTGAAAAATAAACGCGTAAAGGATGACAGTGCTAATAGAAAAGAATAGTTTTAATGACAACAACGTTAAAACCGCTGCTATCTAATTAGACCTTAGAAGTCTTAAGCTTGCACAACGGACGGAAGGTTAAAAAAAGCGAAAATATATCTGTGTTAAAGTGTTCAATATAAATATATAGTTTATATTGATTAAATCTTATATAACATGTGTGTGTACTTTATGGCAAATTATAACAACAACAAAAATAGTAATTTATTTATGTTTACAAAGCAACAAAAGCCTAAACATATAGAATGTCAACAAGTGTGAAATATAAGCGAAAAGACCATTTAAAATCAAATATCTCTCTGTACAAATAAATAAATAAATAAATAAATAAATAAATAAATAAATAAAGTAAACGTATCAAGGTTTAAATAAATTTATAGTAATTTACTTTTTCCTTTTCGTTAATCGATACTCGCATCGAATAACCTATCGTTATGCCTATTGCGGCTCTTGCATCTGTAGAAAACATTAGTGGAAATCCTTATAATAAACTTTTCAATAACATTAATAATATTAACGCCGTCCAATCGTGTGACTATAATTTATTATCATCTAGTTCAATGCCGGCATCCATACAAAAATCTAAGCAGTCTTCTGGTCTTCCTAGTGCTGTATCCCATATCTATTATAAACACGGGTTATTTTTGTCCAGTTATCCCACCTGTGCTACTAGCATAGCAATTGTCGCTATACTATTCTCCTGGTAAGTTGAAATTATTATTTTTCCAATTACCGGACGCCTCGAAATATGAATCTGTGATTAAGTGACTGTAGGAGGAAGAGTAGTCAGGGAGTAAAGAAAAGCAAATACATATTAAAGTTTTGAGACTGAAGAGTTTTGAGAGTATGCGCGAAAGTAACGGCTGGCGGAACGGTACGTGTGTTAAATGACAGTTTCATTCGCTACAGGGAGTTCGTAAATGTTGGCCGTTTTATCTACGTCTTTTGGAAATGCGATTCTCGGGATTGTTTCTTTCCTTTACTTCCATTGAATTGAGTTTAAAAATCCTCCTAAACCAGTTTGTTAACATTCAAGTCCTATTCAAAATCTTCCTCGGACCAACCGACTAAAGAGCTGAACCTTATTTATAAATGAACTGAGATATCTAACCGCGCTTATTATTTGTAGAACTACTACGCTTGATCAAAAGTATGATGACAAATATCGCATATTCGTATATAGACTGAAGATTCGCCCTATATCATATGTTGGGAGAGTACATAAAGTTTAGCAAACTTTCAACGGGAGGCATATAAGTTGTACTACGTCTTACTGGATAATGCTGCGATTTCTCGACATCAAAATACAGTATTTTTCGGACTATAAGACGCACCTTTTTACATAGAAAAATGGACTCAAATTTTGGACGCGTCTTGTGGTTCGAAAGTAACATTAAAATATTTTTTCAATAACTCATCTCTAAATGTGAGGTACATGGGGTACGACAATAATAGTTCAGATCAAAGTAATACGAACGGTGACATTAACGAGACGAGTGATAGTACCGAGAATAAAGACGAATCGAATATTGCTAGTATGAGTTATGTTAACAATAAATAAAAATTCTGATCCGAAAGTACTTTTCTAAAAACCGTCTTTTAATTCGAAAAATACTGTACTCGCTTTCCGTTTCACTCTATAGTAAATATAACAAACCCGTCAATAATTCTCGGAACAGAGAAATTCCTTCTGTCATACTATTACTAGGTGAATCCCATTTATGGTCAACTCTATGATGTGTGGTATATATAATTATAACATACCGTCGAATCTCTTGACGAATTTTTATTCATTTAACAATTTTTCGTTCAGTTTTGTCGGTACAATAAGTGCTTTGCTTGAAAATTGTAGCGTTTTCTACGGGCGTCACAAATTTCACATGTAATGCTTTCTGATATAGCAGTGTTGACAGTACTTGAAAGTGTGCATATTTAAAAGCGATAGTTTCCTATTTCTAAACCCTTCCAATAAATCATTAATTGACTGATTATTTGTTAAATATAAAATAACACACAAAACGCTGACGTATTGTTTACAATGAAAACACCCTCTTCCCAACCCAATTATAAACGTAAAAACTGAAAGACGTTAGTATAAAAGGTGTGAATGAATAAGAAAATAAATAAATACAAAGGGAGAAGAGTGGGCAAAATTGATATTTCAATCTATTTTTTATTTTTTTATTTTTTTTAATTTTTTTTATTTATTTATTTTATTTTTTTTTTCTCGATTTCATTGAATCTGTGCACGCAAAGTGAGAGAGCACTGATTTGCCAAATATTTGGCATCGTACGTAATCTTTACGTCACTAATTTCTAATAAAGTAAAAATGATCCATTATTTATAAATAATTTAGAATTCCTCGGGTTCGCTTTTATCACATTTTCGATATTCACTCTGGTGAATATATGAAAATTATTTCTCTTTTCGTGCGAAATGATTAATTGAGAATATCTTGATCAGTGAAAATCACGGGCAACTAAGAATTTCTCGCACTTTCTGATAATGTAGAGAATTTCTAACGGAAATGTTGAATTGATATTGAAATACAACGTAACTCTCGCAAGTTGCTTCCAAAAGACGCAGTGAATGGACTGTGGCAATGCTTAGATGTATTTTCTTCACATCTTGCACTTCATCATCATCATCGTAATATCATGTCGTTCAGTGATCTACTCACTTGGACTATTGTAACTGTTTTAGACAGATGGACCTTTCTAACATATCGCGACTAACAGATAGATTTTAAAAAATATGAAATTAAAAAAAAGGACTGACCAAAAAAATAACTTTCGGCTGTTGCGAAAAAAAGCAATTGAATTATGACACTCCGTAATACTATGTTGGCTTAGCTATATTTGTGTAGATACTGTATGATCGCACGTGTGTTTTTGAAAGTAGACAAGCCCTCAGTTTCTTTTTCCGACCTACGTGCAAGTATTTGTGGGGTTTTTGCAATTTTCAAGGCAATACCTTTATTTTTGCTTTCGAGAGAATGGTTGCCGTAGGCAGATATACGGACGGACGGACAAAAATGTCTGAATCGATTAAGAATTTGATAGTGATTAAATATGTTTTGGGGTCTCTGAAACTTCTTTCTGAATATTGCAAATTTCTGACTCCAGTCTTTCGTCTGTGTAAGTAAATAAATTATAGCACTTGATATTCACTACATCATTATACCCACTACTGTAAGATGGGGGTCTACTCACTTTGTTTTTTCCGTAATGTATATTTTACCCAAAAGGAGGTTTCAGAGTATATATATTCTTCATCAGCGCGAAATTCCGAGTTGATTTAATCATGTCTGTCCGTCTGTGTGGCGTTTGTTGTTGGCACTCTCCTGGTCGCAAAAATGAGGATATCGACTTCAAATTTGGTAGAAACATTAGAAGTTTCTGCAGGTAGGTTGGTTTTGAAAATGGACCAAATTGGTCAGAGAAGAAGCCCGCAGTTGAGCGTAAACTTCATCATTCTTTACAAAAAGCTGTGGGTTTTGCTCGTTACTCGGAAAATGTGAAAGTTAGAAGGCTTACTTTACGCAAGACGTGCAAAAATGGAAAGGAAAAAATCGACCAAGTCCACACAAAGTAACGAATAATTAAAATTGATTTTTTCACTTTTCCGAGGTTTTATGTTTATTCATCATAAGGCAAACAAGGCAGAATGTTTAAAACTATTTTGTAATGAGAATTTATTATCTGCCTAAAAATGGGTTACGGTAGACAACACGATTACTTTTTCCTTAATAATACCGGCGATATGGGTATCAAATAGAAGAACTTGGAGAGCAGAATGCGAAATGCATAATGGTGGGTATGTGACATTCGGTTACAATCGAATATAACTTTCTCACTCGTTACAACATATATATTTTAAGCTCAAGGTAAATTTAAGCTGTGTGTCCCGTTTCTTCTTTCTTCTAACAACCAAGACTATCCATTTTAAGCGACCCCTATATTCAAGTTCATTAATATATATATATATACTACATACGTTATCTGCCCTTGAAAGATGCGTATAAAAATTTGAAATTTACAATTTTTTAAATTTAATTTATAATTTTTGACGTATCGTAAAGTAAACGCATGGCCATTACAACAGATAACGAACAAGCAAGGAGTCAGATCAGTGGGAACGATTAAGTCGACTTATAAAGAGTACATACAAATATTTGATGAGATCATTGATGACAAGTAGTTCTGCTTCTAATATCAACATAGAAAAAAAGCTATAATGTACTCAAAAAGAGTCAACAAAAATGGGACGTCACTAGGAAAAATTCTCTTATGTGCCAGTGTTTCAAAAAGCAGGCGAACCGTAGAATCACTTATTCTTCTTATATTTCCTCATTCTTGAGTATTGTGAAGGGCGGAGCAAATTTAACATATTCTCCATGTTGTAGTGAAAGATTTGGCCGTGAGAACGGGGAATGAATAAAAATTCATTTTATTAATTTTTTTCGTTTTTCTTTTTTTTTTACTTTTTTTTCTAGTTACCCTCTAATTAACATACCCTTGCCTGGTACAATTCCCACCAAAATCGTATTACCGTTTGAAGGGAAGTATAGTTTATACGATGGTGAACGTAGTGTCAATAGCAATTACAACTATTCGATGGTTAAGAATTTATTTATAACCAATAATGCATCGATGTATGAGCCGCATTTTCCATGGGCGCAAAGTTCACCTATACTTTACGTACAACAAATAACACTGCGTGCAAGTATCTTGCCATGGATTGATGAAATGCAATTAATGGACGCCTTTCGTGCACCGCTCTATGAAGTTTTTAAATTGCTTGAAATTGTGCGAAATCACGAGTCCGTAGAAAAGTAAGTAAATTGTCTTTTTTTTAAATAAATTTTTTACATAAACAATGAGATCCTATCGGTCGATGTCTGTTGATTGGTTGCATCGTTCAATTCATTTTCTACAATTCTCATCGGAATTTTTATTAAATATTTAATAAAATCAAATAGTTCGGACTGTGTTACGTAATTTGTTTCAATTTTTTCTGAGAAATTTTTTGCGAAATTCTGGTTTTTGAAAAAAGGAGACATTATGCAGGAAAAGGTTATCAAACCGCAATAAAATTGTGATCTGTACGCATGTGTGTATGTGCTTTTGCATACACAATTGCAATAATTACGTAGTTGTTGCAGACAGCAATTTGTTACGATTCGTTTCTTTTAATAAATAGATGATTAATGATTTTCTAAAGAATTGATCTCAAAGAACCTTAATGCAGCTTCCAAGTGAGCAAAAAAAAAAACAAAACAAGGCGAAAATGAAGCAAATCAAAAGAATTGCATATAAAAAAAAATCAGTTTATATGTTTATATTTCTTTTCAACTACAGCTGCGCAAAATTCCGATGTGACGCGGTAATCAGTTATATAACAAGATCAATCAAGTTGATTACGTTTCTATGAAAGAAAGAAAATTTCCATTTACCCATAGCGTAGGTTTTATATCCTTGAACATAAGGGGAATAAGAATTAACGGCATTTTCCGTTATTTTTTTTTTTTATCTACTTTTAATGTATTTTTTTTTCTCCTTTTTATAGCCAACGTACTTTGGATAAAATCTGCTTGCGTGTAGATAGTGCGAAACGTTCACAGCATGAGCAATTATTTCCTGAATACGGTTGTCTGGTTTTATCGCCGGCCAATCTTTGGGCACAGAATTTGCAAAATTTTACCGGAGACACAAATATACTGAACACGATTTTTCAATATCACGTAAGTAAACAATAAAATTAATCCTCTTTGTTTTCGATTCTCTTGATTCATCATCGGCAACGATAGGAAAAATTGTTCAGTTTACTCGATTTGAATCGCCGGGAAAAGTCAAGAATTCCAAATTATCTTTGTTAACAGCAAAGCGCGTATAGCGAATGTTAAAATAAACCTACATGATGTACATTAAACATTATAAATTAAAAAAAAAAAAAAAAATGTAGGTGTGGTTGCGGTTAAAACAATCAGAAAAAATCTAAAAAAAGATCACAAAAGATAATATACCCTGCTTTCGTACCATATATTTTCGCCCAATTTAATAAATATATTATTGGCAAGATCTGCCTGTATGGCGTTGGTTTGACTGTTTGAAAGGCGCCTTGGTTAAGGAGTATATTAATAGAAGCAAGGTAAATGCTGCTGTTCAACTAGAGCAGAGAGATCGTTCCACGTAGGGTTCAAAAAACTGACTGCTGACGTTGTTTGAAGACAAAGTTAAGATAAACTCTACTAAAGTTGACTGGGTGTGACTATCGTGTTGTAACATTCGCCGAAATTTGACTGAAGCCGGGTATACGCGATTGCAAAGTTTTTTTCATCAGATAATCAATTGTTTCGTAATGACAGCATTCATAGAGTAGACGGTGGACTGCTTATTGCAGTAAGGAATGTACCGTCTACTTTCTTTCTTTTCCCTAGGGTTGTGATAGAGGTGGAATTTGTGGGTGCAATCTATTGGCAGCCCTGAGCTTGGGAAAAATCGTAGCCACTAATAAATAAATAACGTCAGATAAAATAAATTTCGTATTCATTACAAAATGTAAAATGTTCCTGTAAACGTCAAATTAAAATAAAAAAAAGAGGTTTAAAAAGAATTTTCGACGGCAAATTTGTAGAAATAGAAAAGCCTTTACAGAAAGTTGCAAAACTCGCTAATAACAGAAATCGATCGCTAACTTGGTAAATAGCGGAGCATTTTATAAAACATGGGATTTATAATTGCGGAGTAGCTTTCATGCAAAGCTGTGCCTTTTTACGGTTTACATACAGCGCATACAGCGGCTCCGAGTAATGCGACATCGGCATCTGGCAGTGGTGTTATGCCTGGCGGCGGTAATGATACCGTTGGTTCCCCTTATGTCTTCCGTAAAAAGTCTGATGCCTTAGAAGTTTTAAGGAAACACAAGGACGCTCGTTTAAAGGAATTTATTAGTGAAGATGAGGCCGTTAAATATGCCAAAACTGGTTATGAAGTGGTGCAAAATGAATATAACGGTATTAAGGCTTCTATTATCTCATTGAGAAGGCTGCCTTTCAACTTCCCACTACGCACGCGCTTATTGAATTTCGAAAAATAATAGAATCTAGCGATTGTGAGCGCGTTAAAAATGTTATTTGGGATAAACCCAGGTATCTACTAAGCTCGGGCGATACGCCAACAACATTGGAAGAAGATTATCGTTATAATGCCATGCATATATGTGCGATTTCAAAAAAATCTCAAGTAGCTGACCTTATTCTAAAGACTGCATATGACCCAAAATTTGTTGATTTGGTGACTGGTAAAAAGGGCGATCAATAAATGTGTGAAGAATTGTGCGCAAATCTTTCAGATTATTATTTAAATATGCCGGAGAAAGAAAGCAGTGAAGCATCATTACATTTAGCCGCAAAATATGGTCGCGTTGAGATGGTGGAAGTGCTAACCTCCTATACGGAATGTAAACTGACAAAAAATAGTGAAGACTTACTGCCAAAACAGATCATTTGCCCGCGGGTGAACAATCTCAATGCAGATGTTCTTGAACAGATTGAAATGTTATCGGGAGAACGTTTTTACGTCCCCGTGTTGCGTTCTAATGATGGATGTACGCCAGCAGAAATTGACCAACCATTTTCCTCAGGTGTATTGCATATATCTGAACCGTCCATGATAAAAGATTTATTTTCCTGTGTATTATTTATTTCCTGAATGGCAAGAGAAGCTACATGTGATTCGCGATAGTTAAAGAAAGCGGATTTTCTTATTTGAAGCAGTGGCGTTCCCGGATATAAAGATTTATATGCATTATCTTGATCTTCTTCACCCATCAGATTCTTGCGATTGTTATTTGTTTCGCTAGTAATTGTAAAATTAAAATTCGTTCCTTTGTCTTCTGAGCCCTGCAGTATTTTCATTTTGCCGCTAGTTTCTTTTCGACAATCTAATGAACCTTCCAAAGAAAATAACTTATCAAATCCATTGTGGTCACTAACGTTAAAAAGTGAACGTCGCTTTAAAGAGGCAATGGGCAAGCTGAGATTATTATTCGTGCTTTTTTTAGGAGTTTTGCACGGAGTACTATTAACTGGTCGAGATTTCATAGGAGAAATTAAGAAATTATTTGCGATTGGTGAAGTAATATTGCTACCAATTCTAGGCGGAGTTTTTAAACGACGGAAAAATTAAATAGTCTGTTCCTTGCTCATTGGAGCAGCAATAGCTTTAACTTCCGCCTCTCCCTTTAAGGGATCACAGTTAAATTTGGCTTCGAAGAACGTCACATAAAAAAAACGGATATTCAGAAAGGCTTAGAATGTATAGGCCAAGAATTGCCCAAAGAGTAGGATATTGAGTGGCGCGAATACTGGGACTTTTTAGAGGAATTCGTTGACATAGCTGGACCAATAGGCTTACGGAAGTTGGAAACTTTTGTCAAGATCAAAGAAATGAGGATATGAGTAGAAGAAAAACCACTAACAATATTGTGGTACTTGATGAAAATACTAATGCTTTAGAGAAATTCAGCTTTTGTTTAAATATATTATTTGTCCTGGTTTGTGTACGCATATGCATTTTGTTAAAATAAAATGAAATTTTTTGTAAACATTTAAAACAAAAAAATCGTATATTTCTCCATCTATCACTTATTCTCAATATCGGATTCTTTAAAGTCCATTAAAGCAACATTGCTTAATACGCACGATTTACCTATGTAGTACTTAATTCTTTTTCTTCTTCTTAATTCTTAATTCTTAAATTCTCATTATTTTTTTTTATTTCGAAAACTAAATGGTGTTGTTAGCGTTGTCGGTTACCAAGCTTATGCTTATGGTTTAGGGGTTCACTTGCAACCTTGATCTGTTCTTGTTGTAAGTATGGTTCTGTGCTAGCTGTGTACATGCTTTTTTCTTCTTTCTTATTCATTTATACATGAATTATTATTTTAACTTACTTTGTTTTTATAATTCTTTTTTCACATCTCATATATATTGCATACTAGTTTTTAATTAAAATAATTAGGGTAAGATTTACTATTAAGATTTACTGGAATTCGACTGTTAATTTGGCTTAGTTGGCTTTCATGTATAAGTAAGTAAATAAATATAGATATAGGAGTCAAGCTACAGTCATCTTAATTGTAGACTGCCTACGCTTACGTTCCTCTTGCGTCAGATATCATAATTTGTATGCGTCGCCTGTCTTTAATAGATGGTGCAATTATTCTCATGAAGGATCTTCGGATGATTTCAATTTGTCGAGCGTTACATGGTTTCTTCATGACGACCTTGGTTATTTTACGCCTTTGTCGTTAGCGTGTAATGATTTTGTTGATAGAATCCAGGATTTGGGCCATACGCAATATTTATAACGTGAACGTGTGATTCCTGAACTTAGTGTCCCTAAACAATACGAAAACCCGTATCTATCGGGAAAATCTGTTCATTTTATCCCAAGATGACCATCACTCTACAATAAGACTTACTACAGTAATTGCATACGTTGCGGAAAGCCTGCTTTCTGTCCTCATCGAAGTCCAGCTATAATATGTTTCTATTTATAAGAGAGTGGCTCAAGTAATATTATTAAGAATTACAGGGGAATTGCTTAGCTTAGTGCATGGCCAAAGCTGTTTGAAGCCTTAGTCACTAAGCATCTTAAGCCGGCGATTACGTCGATAATCTATCCATGCCAAGATGGTTTTACGGAAGTGAGATCCACGGCTACCAACTTGTTGGCACGTACTGGTGATGTCTTTAAAGCGTTCAAGGAGTACCAGCCAGGAGTACCATAAAGTTAATAATATCAGACCATAGGGCAATCCGATCAAAATCAGCGTTAACCCGGCAAGCCAAAACATATACTTGTCCATGCGGATCGGAGAGGTAGGTCTACGCATCATCGGCATACAGATGAATATTAGAATTAAGGCAACACGTGACCAAATCGTAAAAGAAAGCGAACCTAAAAGAATAAAATATGGGACACCTGCACAAGCTCTTCTTATATCCGCAAAAGAACTGCCTACTTTAACACACAGATAACGACTACCTAAGTAAGACTTGATAACTCTCACCACCGTGGGACACCGTGAATAAAACTTTGACTTTTCCAACAATAAGCTATAATTTGCAGTATCCAAAGATTTTGAGAGGTCGATCATAACTATGTTTGGCAAGTTGTCTTTATTTTACTCGAGCCCTTAAAAAGTTTGAGGATTGCCGTGTTACAGCTATGTCCAGATATATATCTTGATTAGTTTGAACTCGGTAACATTTTGGACTTGAAAATGAAACACGATTTGGTCAGTAAACAGGCGATCAAAAACCTTAGATATGGCCGGTAAAATTAAAAAACTTATATCTCGAAACTCTTCTGGAGAACCCGGTCAGACGCGTTTGCCGACAGAGACAGCAACGGTTTGCATTTGGAAGAATTTCAAAATAAGGAAAAATCTTCAAGAATTTAATGCTAGTATCATGACGAACGGCATTCGATCTTATGCGATAGAGCGTCTGCTCAACTCCTTGCTCAGTAAAAAACTTAATGCAAAACTAGTCACTAAGTTTATATAGTAGATGGTTATCCCGACTCAAAGACCTATCGCCTGCCCTGCTGTCAGATTACAGAAAATTTACATTCATGGTGTTTGGTTCGGCAACACGCGCTGATCGACTTTTACGAACACCAATCTCTTGAACATTTTTCCAAGATATGCTGGATGGAAAATGATTACTCAACTTCCTAACAAACTACAATTTTTTCATAGGGTGTGTGGTACCGTGTACTTTATTCCTATATTTCCCAAAATCAACCCATCCGACTACATTTGGATGACATTTCCACGTTCTGTAGGCTCTGTTGCGGTTTCTAATCGCTCTTATGACTTCACTAGTAAACCACAGCGGTTTGGTATTTTTTGCGAACCACGTGTTACTGCGAACATCGAATAATTTAAGCAAATAAAGGGACAAATAAGAAAGCTTATCATTGACATTCGCAAAGTGTCCGACTACAGCGCATCGTAGACGCAGCACTTGCTAACATCCGCCTGCTTATATTTGCTTAAATAAGGATTATTACCCTTTGGGTGTAAAAAAACAAATCTGATAATCGTAAAAGATTTTTCGGTGTACAAAGCTAACTTTTGTGTACAAAATAACTTTTTGGTGTTTGTAGGCTGAAAATGTCATTTTTGAACATGAAACTGACATTGCAATTACCTTCAATGGATGATAACGCCAGAAAAATGACAAATGACTTTTTGTGGCAAAAATTCGACGATTTCAACTTGGACGATATGCGGTCTCAAAAAACCTGCCATACATTTCATAACATTACTAAATTTATTGGGAAAATGATCAGTGATGACACTGATGTGTAATTTCCAAAAGTGACTCTGTGAGCTGGCAAACAAATCATACGATGTATGACTATTGGATTTTTTACATTGGGGTTATTTTGAAGCGTTGGCTTACTTCAATAAACAATGAAATCTCAATGACTTTATTCGCCAAAATTGTTCGTGTTATTGGTTGAATAACAGCAGATTATGCGAAAAAGCGGCAAAAATTGATTGGGTTCAAGGACTGAACATCATTTTTTACAGAAGTCCAGAGAAACTCATTTATGTGAAATCATTTTTGAATAAAAATGACATGAACAACAGTTTGGCTTAGTTTTTGTTATAGATTGACAAAAAAAAAATTCGTTTAATGACTATATATAATAATATATTACGCGATCCATTAGTAATTGAAAAATACACACTTCGTCGAAACACTGGCTTGTAATTTTTTTTTTTTAGCATTTTTACACGCGATTAAAAGTTCTGTAAAGCACATGAAAATCAAGCTCTAATCATAATAAAAAAAATTTTAGAAAAGAATTCAAAATGAATGACATATTGATAGAAAAAAAAATGAACATTCAGCCAGCGACGAAAGTAATAGGTCGGGAGGAACCGGTAAAAGCATAAAGCTTACCAGTTGAGTACACTACGACTAGGTAGCGGCTGCCATTTGTCTATCTGCTTCCCTCTCTTCATTGTTTCCTGAGTTTTACCGCGTTACATGGATAGGTGTAATTCTGACTGATTGCTCATGAAAAAAGTAGTTCTGCTATCTATATAGCTTAGTAGAGGCTTCAATTACGTTAGAGCATCATCCAAATTCTCCATACCCTACACCACCCGTAGTGTAAGAGTATATTAAGTGTGTGCGGATGTATGTATCACCCCGAGGAACTTGAGATAGGACCTACCTTACACCGATCGATGCAGAATTACTTTCTGATTCAATTTAAGTTTTTCTTATGTTCAACCTACACCTCTCCACAATTTTGATAAAATTTTGCTAAGCTAACATGCTTTAGCCCGAGGACGAACGCTGTTGAAAAGGCTTCGCACCAGGCAAAGGAAAAAAAAAGAACAAAGAACAAAGATCTAGTATACGATATTTTTGGATTATTTTAATATTAGAGTTATCGGTTGCTGCGCAGTTGTATGTCGCAAGTCCAAATAGGTTGTGGGGGTTATTCGTGAGTAAAAAGGACTGATTTCTTGACTAGATTAAATTGAGATTTTCGACGTCTTATCTAATAGAGTCTTCTGGTTTTTAAGTCAAGCTGCTGACGTTTAGCTTTAATAAGATTTTTCTATGTTAACGTTACACTGTTTCGAATGGATTGCCATTCGAAAATAATGAAGCACAAGGACGTTTAGTTCACGTAAACGTTGTATGCCTAGATTTTTCAGCATTTATTTGATATTCCATTTTATTCAGCTGATCGTTGAAACATTCATGGGATCACTAGATGTAAATAGGACTGACTGTTGTGTCATCAGCGTATAATGGCAGTTAGAATATTGCCAGCGATCGGGAAATCGGAAAATAGTATAAAGTATTGTACTTAGAACACATTCGTGGACCACGTTTTTATCTTTACACATTTGTTGTATTTTTAGAAGAGATCGCAGATGGCTTATTAATTGTGATCATTTTTACTATAATTGCAGAACCTTCAAAAAAGTAAAGTATCCACTGCGGAAATGCTCTTTGGCTTACCAATGCAGGATACGGGTTTTAGGCGTTATCCATTACGTTCGCGTTCCCGTATCATCCAATACGCCATCACTTTGTTTTTGAAGCAAAACGATCACGAGTACTTTCAAAGTCTTAAGGAGAAATTATTCGAATACTATCCACCATTGCAGAAAGTTTCTACCTCTTCGCCAAGTCAAGACAAATCCTCGATTACGTACATTTTCTATCCGGGTGAATTTAAAATGTGGGAATTTTTACCGTTAACTACAGCGTTCGTATTGCTTTTCACCTATGTGTACTTTTCGGTGCGCAAAATTGATATTATACGATCCCGGTTATTGTTGGCTTTGTGTGCAGCCATTACGGTTTTTGGTAGCTTGGTCATGTCATTGGGTTTGTGCTTTTTCTTTGGTCTAACCCTCAGTTTGCAATCAAAAGATGTGTTTCCCTATTTGGTCATATTATTGGGTTTGGAAAATTGTTTGGTTATTACTCGTAGTGTTGTCTCAACCGATGAAACATTCGATGTTAAGATCAGAGTGGCTCAAGCTCTTAGCAAGGAGGGCTGGCACATTTCGAAAACATTGCTTACAGAAATAACAATATTGACCATAGGATTGGCTACGTTTGTACCAGTTATTCAAGAGTTTTGTATATTTGCCATAGTGGGCCTATTGTCCGATTACATGTTGCAAATGTTGTTATTCTCGACCATTTTGGCCATGAACATCAAAAGGCCTGAATATTCAAAAGAAGCTAAACACTTGCCAAAAATGATGATGTCCTTCACAGTGAGCCCAACTTCTTCGCCTATCAATGGTTACGGTTCGTTGGGAAATAATGGACGCGTTGATTTTCGTTTTTTTGGCAACTTTGCAAATTCAATGGGCAACGGAGGTGCTTGTGGTGGCAGTGGATTTTCTTCATCAAATTTTGTACATGGAGGATTTCATCGCTCGCAATCGCATCCAAAATTAGCTTTTGGCGATTTTAATAATCCATCGGGTGGTACTGATATGCCTAAGCGGTCTTCTATAACTTTAAGTGCCAATGGTGGTATGTGCGCGGCGAATAATCATGATCGTATTCCGAAACGTTTAAGAATTGTCAACTTTTGGGCTCGTACACGTTTCTTTCAGCGAGCCTTTATGGTCTGGATGAGCGTTTGGATTTGTTATATTGTTTATAATTCCGGTTATTTGGAAACTCTTTTTGTTTTGGATAATAATCGCACTACCACTTTTGGCGGGGAGGAGTTTCAACGTAATTGGGAAGCAGGGCGCGGTGCAGTATCCAGTTTTATAAACAATGTGCAGACTGTTTTACATGCCAAACCCATGGAATCTCATGCTTTTAATGGCCAATCAACAACGAATAATGATCAAGACAAAGCTTCCGGGAGACTAAGATCCAATGGCTATGCAGGTAAAATATGGAAAGAGATATTTTCGTCTTTAGATGTTATTAAAGCTTCAATTTTCACTTTGCAGAACGGTTTGCCGAAGGCCATGTGAACGAAACTGAGGCAGAACTGAAGCGTTTGTTCTATCCCGACTACGAACTAAACTATTTTCTTTCAAATTTTCATTGGTCAACAATTATGAAGCAGTATAACATGTCATTAAGAGGTCATTACATCACCATATTGCCTACCATTAAGTTATCGCATGTAATTAATCCCGAACAAGCGTTGCTCATAAGAAATCCTAATGAGAAGGTGGTGCAAAATTTCCAGTGGAAAGCACTGGCTGCTGCTTTGGATCCTTTAGATTTTAATGACGACGACAATCGTGAATCACCTATTATTATGCTCGGCGGTACCCCGTTATTTCCTAAAAGTCCCATGGAAATTTTTTTCGCCATTACTTTGTGTTGTATCAGTGTCTTTGTATTATGTTATACTATGGTAGTTTTTTATCGTTGCATTTGTACGCGTAATTACGCTGAATGGCGTTCCAGCTGGAATGAATGTTCCGAGTTTTCAACGAATACTGAACAAATTCTGGAAGGTGTACCCTCACAAATTGCTGGCCATAAACATCGTATAGAATGTTTGGTATCGGATGGGACAAACATCATTAGTTGCTGCTTGAAAGGACAAATTAAAGTTTGGGATTCCCGTAGCGGTGAAAATGTGACCACCATTAACCGCGGCGATATGCAAGTAGTTACGTATCGCGAGGATGGCGATGCAATGGTGCGTAAATTGAATTCATCACCAGTCTGGTGTTTGGATTGTTTTGATAATTTAATCGCAGTTGGTTGCGCCAACGGACGCATTGAATTTTGGGAAATACCGGGTGGCATTTTAAAGGTAGAAAATTAAAAGCTTCAAAAAGGCTTTCATTATTATTATTATTATAACTTTACACTATCATAGTGCACTTATCATGAAAGCTCAAAGAGACATCAGGGCATCACACATATACATTTAAGTGGAGACCGTGTTATAGTAGCGCGTCTATGTGGACGTTTGGATTTTTATCGCCTGGAAACTTATTATAAAGGGAAACAAATCGATTGGAGTTTTACTTCAGCCTACAGAAGAAGTAAGAAGAATACACCTTACGTATACATATAGATATATTTCACTTATTCAATCCATCAATAACAATCTTTGACTGATAGCTCATGTTCGGACCAATTCTACCGGTAGCATAAGCATAATGCATCAGCAGCAGCAGCAGCAACAGCAGCAACCGCAACAGTATCTTGCTAGTCAAACGAAAGAAGAGATGAAATGTACATTGCAAAGCGTGCGGTTGGCTCATCAGCAGCCTATCACTTGTATGGAAGTTGTCAATGGAATGGTGTTTACTGGAAGTCAAGATCATACGTTAAAGGTGAAATAGAATATTTATAGAGAAGTTTTTCTTGCTTATTTCATAATTAATTGATTAAGAGCAGGTTTACACACTAAACAATTCGGATATTGAATATACATTGCACGGTCATTGTGGACCAATCACTTGTCTATTTGTGGACCGCTGGCAACCCGGTACGGGTGGTTCCGGATCACAAGACGGTCTTTTGTGCGTATGGGACCTACACACAGGCACCTGCATGTATAGCATACAGGCTCATGACGGGGCTCTCAGTTGTCTGGCTTGTGCTCCTAGTTATGTTATTTCTTTGGGTACTGATGAACGTGTGTGTGTATGGGAACGTTTTCAGGGCAATCTTCTGACAACAATCAATATATCAAATGCTTATTCAAATCTGTTAATGCTTACGCCATCTCTACTGGTTACCAGTAAAATGGGTAAATATTTCGAAAAGTTTAAATAAATAGTTGACATTTTATTTTACATAACATTATATTTACATATCCCTAAAGGATCTCTTATTGTTTGGGATGTACGTACTGGCGAGCCAGCTCGTGAAGTTAAGCTGGATTTTGCGAACATGCAGTTGTGTCCTAAAATTATGATGCTCGCTTCTGATTCTGTAGTCTGTGATTATGGAAATGAAATACGAGTCGTACGCTTTCCAATTGTAGCCGATAAGTGTAATTAATTTTATTATAATCTGTCCACACACTTTTTTATATTGCTCATTGCTCACATTGTCATCTACTGCAATATGCATAAAGGAATGCACACTAACCAAAGTGCACACTCGTTTTTCCCTTTACATAACAAGTTCCTTTTCTATGTCCACCTTAGGAAGATATTAGGACCGCTTTCTAAATACTTTGGTATAATTTCTTCGCATTCAGAAATATACATCAGATATTCGATGAAGTAAAATATATATATATTTTATTAATATAGATAGGAATGTGATTTTATTTCCTTGTCTGTGCGTAAACCTGTCATAATTACAACTTCAGATAATTTTAATACAGTTCTAAATATTTGGAAAATTTGCATCTGGTAAGAACTAAAGCAGAGAAATTTGCGAATCAGTGTAAAACAAACAAACCGTTATATAAATAGTTTACATTTAACAAAAGGGATACGTGACCATTTAAAGAGAAACGGTGGTGGATATCCAAAGTTCGGTCAAAGACGAACGTGGCTTGTTTATTCATTTTCCTAAAAAAATTTAAATAAGTGATAAAACATGTCTTTAAATAGATTTTACTAACTTGGTCTTATTTATGTATTAAGCTTAAGACGCAATACTCTCTTAAACCAAAAACAAAAAATCTTTTATATCCCGTCTTTATTTTATAATAAATTCCCTTTTTCTAATTTCATTCATTTGGAACCTATAAAGATATCATTTTATAGTTAAATAGATCGACTTTCGTTTCGACTCTATTTCCTCTCATGCCTAACATCGGGAAATATTTGCAATTTATGGCAGCAAATATCAGATTCAGATCAAACCTATATACATTGTTCCTTAGTTTGAATAGCGGAGTGGATTTAACTCTTCTTGTTGTTTGTCCGCGCAGATTAAAATATATGCTCTCTACATAGATAGATCATAGATCATAGATATTTAAAGTTTCCATTCCTTCATTCTATCGCTCTTTGATTTACATTTTTCTTGATCCGAAGGAGGAAGAGTCGCTCCGCGAATACGACATACACCATATTTTTATATCTTTTACTCATAACAAATTTTTTTTATTTCATTATTCATATTATTAAGATTTTTTTATTTGTATTTTTAACTTTTATAGCATATAGATGTTTTAATAAATATAAGTAACATGTGAGAAATGAATTATTGTTGAGAAGAACCTTTTTAAAAAAGGTTTTAAAATAGCAATCGTTTATAAGGTAATGAGGAATAAAATGATATATTTTTATTAAATATTTTTTGTAATAAATGTATAGGAAATGAAGGTAAGCGCATTTTTCATTAATAAGCATCTATAGACAGCTAAGTAATTGTCACTCAATGTAAAAATATTATTTGAAATTTTTTTTTTTTTTCTTTGAAAGAGCTATATATTCGAGTTAAAGAATGCTTAATGCTTTCACAGAAATACCGTTAATCATTGTAAATATTGGATTGTCTTTTCAACACTTGTAGAAGCAAAACTTTGCGGTCTCGATGTGGGTCAATTTTCATCACCACATATTAAAACTTAGACGCTTCTGTTCTATAAAAGTCAAAATTTCATGAAAATCTTTAATAGAGTAAAATCCAAAAAATAGGCCGAGATGATCCAGATTTGGTACAGTTAATGTTTTTGTGTCAAATTACTGTTATGACACAATTTGCATGATGAAGCATTGAAAATTATATCTTTTTGTCGTATGAATTTCAGTTTTCGTTATACGAGAGGGGTTTCAAAAATGACCACAGCCTGTCTAAAGGCTTCATACCAATTTAAAATGCCGAGCAATTTTGAAAACTGCAATTTTTTTTCCATGTAACGACTTTTCAGAACAGGGCATTATTTAGGGGGTGGTTGAAAAAGTGAAGCGATGCGAACCATTTTCAATAGCGTTCGCCCTTGGGCCAAAGTATGCCGTGTACCAAATTCCATCAAAATATCTGAAAAATTGCATCCTGCACTTAGAACATAGAAAGACTTAGACAGATATCAGACTGACAGACAGAATCATCTTCCACCTACATCACTTGTGGTGTCATAAATGGGAAAACTACGCTGCATAAAAGTCAATAACGAAAACCTAAGAAGCACGCGATACACGTTTACCTCAAATAGTCTAAGGAAAGTTGAAACTGAGCACTGAAAAAGAAAGAAGGAAAATAAACTTTCGTCGGGTCTGAAAACTCGAATCTTAAATGAAAGCAACATTACAAGACTTTGAAGAAGAATAAAGAAGGATGTTAGTCAATGAGTAGAATATTACCGAAAAACAAATTTCATAATGAGTAAATGAAGGCGTGTCTGATTTTACATTACTCATGTTATTATGTGCTTGTGGCTTTTCGCTAAAAATCGTAAAGCTTTTGTGTGTTCGTAGTTTACCGTCTTTTTCGGACAATAAGACGCACCGGACGATAAGGCACACTTCATATTTGTAAGATGACTTTAAGAAAAATATATTTTAATGTTAATTTGGGATCAAAATTTTTATTTATTGTATAACATAACTCGTACTAGCAATATTCAGTTCATCTTTATTCTCTGTACTATCACTCATCTCGTTCGTATTAGTTTCATCTGAACCATTATGGTCACTCCTTTCAAACCTCAAATTCAGAGACGATTAATTGAAAAAATATTTAACTTCGGACCATAAGGCACACTCATAATTTGGGTCTATTTTTTTATGTAAAAAGGTGCATCTTGTAAGCCGAAGGATACGGCATATTATGTTAGGCACATACAGTCATTTCGAAGTAATGATCGAAATGTTGCGTACAATCTACATAAAAAAATATTCTCTAATCATTTCTAAACCCATTTTGCTATATTTAAGACAGACAAGCACAACAGAGTTTGTACCTAGGTGAAATTGAAAGATACGCTAAAGTAATATGCAAAAGTCGCAGATTTTCATCAAAAAAATCCTCATTGAATTAGTTCTCAATAAGATTTTTCATCTCTTCACTTCATGCTGCGTTGCGTAAGGAGAAGTAAAAAAAAAGTTTGGTTTTCGTAGAGGCAAATATTGATCCCCACACGCAAAGATTACAGCCAGCTATTTTATTATTCAGACAATCGGAACTCTTTCACACCGGCGTTTCAGACAATCCTAGAAGAGATTTGTACAAGCTCCAGTTGGATTTCTCATCAGTTACGTCTCAAAAGCAGCCAATTTTGTCTACTAAGTTACTATGACTTGGCTTTAAAAGAAAATGTCATTGAATATTAAAGTTAATCATCCTCTCACAGTATATTTTGAATTCATTTCTTTAGTTTGATAAATTTTGCCCCAAACTCATATATACCCACGGGGGTTTGATTTTTTTGATCGTATTCAACCCAATCGTCGTCGGAAAGATCGACATCCTCAAATGCTTGGCCATTGTCGGCTGATTGCACAATCCAACCAGTACGTGGTGAGAATTCTATTGGTTCTGCGCCACGACAATCAAATACTACAATAGTCTTGAATTTGCCGGCATCTTTTTCTGTGTAAACATCTGCGTAAAGCGTTTGAAATTAAATTTCAATTCATATGAAACTTTCTTTGCAACGTACCATTCGACTTTTCTACAACATCAATAGTATTCTCTCGACCGCACATTTTACACTTCATATAGAAATTGAAACCTTCTAGATTCCGGGAGGAATCCTGTTGCATTTTCTCTGATTCGGTAATATCATGCCACTTATCCGATGTCTCTCCGCAGTTTGTGCAAGTCAGCTTAAGGAAAAATGCATAATCCGGATGATTAGTTTTTAGTTCTCCTACATTTTCTAATGTAGCACAAATTTGCAAAGCTACTCGCACCATATTTGTTTCTTCTAAATCCTTTTGCTATATGTGCAAATTAATCCACGAAAGACAATACGCTTTATAATTTCAGTTATATTCACCACATTTGCATTAACTAGAATATCAGACATGCTACATATCATCGTTTATGCAACTCTCATCTCTCTCTCACCTATTGTCGCGATGTAAATGAAGATTTATTTTGCTTGTTTGTGAGATTAATTGAACTAGGCCAATAAGGACGTGGTGACAGTAACTCATAAACATTCACTTCTTCTCTTTTTTTTATGTAATGTTGATATTTTACACATTACTCATGATAACGTTCCATCCCATCTGATATCTGTAATGAATGCAAGACTGCAGAGTCTTTTTGAATATTTTTGAATGCAGAAAGGTCAACATCTTCAGAAAACCTTGTTCCTCTTTTGACTTATACAATAACTTATATGAAAGTTTTGATTCTAACAATTATACACATCTCAAACAGCTTTATCAAATCTGCTGGTTTTTCCTTTTAAATCTTTTTCTCCGACCATCTTTATTTCACAAATAAAAAAGCTAAGCTTCTAATTCATTTTTGTGGAAATATTATCCGGTGTTCGACAGTGCTGTACTGAGTAACGGTCCATCTTTGCCTCTTAACAAAGGCAATCATCAGAAAAATTTCTACATGTCACGTTACTGGTGTGTGGATTTCTCAATTTGCAAACCAAAAAAAAGAGGGCGATATTGAAATTTTGAGAGAATAATTTTCACATCTGATATTTGACAAGTTTACAACGACACAAAATGATAATATAACTTAGTATACCCTTCACTTCTACAATGATTCGATGAACAGTGATGCTAAGTATTGTTAAAATTTTACTATCAACAAAAAAGTCTGCATTTGTGATTAAATAATGTTAGTTAATTTGAAAAAGTGTTGAAACTTTCATTCACTTTAATCTTTTAAATTGGGGCAAAGGATGATGTATGTTCAATAATGAAAATATTAATATAATACTAAATGTATTTTTCCTGAGATTTATTATCTGAAAATTCTTCTATTTAAATTTTAAAATAATTTGTATTTAATTCAATAATTTGGAAATCGTTCATAATTTGAAAAAGTATTGAAACTTTCATTCACTTTAACCTTTTAACTTGGGGTAAGGAATGATGTACGTTCAATAAGGAAAATATTAAGTTTTGCAAACCTCTAAATGTATTTTTTTTCAGATTTCTTATCTGAAAACTTTCTATTTAAAATTTAAAATAATTTTTATTCCCTAGTTTTACTTTGTATACTTTCCAAATTAGAAAGTGTAAGCACTTTTTTAGCTTCTTTAACAACGCCTGTAAAGTTCATGGCCATGACTCTTCATTTCAACTCATTCTTCTCAGTTCTCGATTATTCGCTTTTACATTAATTTTTTTATTAACGTAGTTCATAAATTTGCTATCACAACATGTTTGCATACCCTTTTATGCATCATTGTAAATAAAACTTCCGTAGTGTTAAGTCATATCTATATAAAATAAAATGGATTACTTGTAATAAAGCCAGTATAGAGAGAAGAAGTGTTTGGTTCTTTAAAGAAAAAAGCTATTCATCTTGAAAAGTTACAACAGCCACTCAGGCGGATGATCTTTTATACAAGATATAGGCCGATATATTCAAGGCAGAATATTTTCCTATTGAATACTTCCTTCTGAAGTTTCATGATAACACTACGTCTATAAGAATTTTGACGTTTTTCTTTTTGAAATTAAGCGTATCTGTTACTTAGGTGTGCGAGTTGGCAAAAAAATTTCCGGCCTAAGTGAGAAGATTTTTTTTTTTGCAAAAAACGACTTTACTAAATAAAGTCTCTTTCGGGGAAGAAATTTCAGTACGCTCTTTAAAGAACGATTTGCCAATATACTCAAAATAAGCTTTGATTTACGTAATGAACACATCGTTTGATCCATATCAGGCGAATGAAAGTTGTTGGGTGATTGGGAGGGGCGCGAGATTGAACTTGCATATACGCAATTTTGCCGTATGACTGCCAGTAACTGCGCCATCCAATGTGCGGTGAACTTTCTCATGCCTAAAGCTTCATTTAACAGGAAATATTTTGCTTCCTCTCTAACCCTAACTCGACGGTTGTCCAAGCCTTGGATAAGGGCAAGGTTTCTACAATAGTCATAGGATTTTGAAGCCTTCATTGTCACCCAAACTGATAGGTTTACATGCGATTGGAGAGGTCCAAACGAAGGGAAAATGGCTATCTCGCAAATTGATTGAAAATGCCATTTCAGATCGTTTCATTGCTTGCTAGGCAAAAAAGAAAAGTTTTTGGTGGCATATTGTGACTGGCGATGAAAACTGAATCCTCTACGACAACCCTAAGCGCAAGATGGCATGAATTTGTACGGGAGAGCCATTCACATCGACCCCGAAACGGAAAATTCGTGGCAATAACGTTTAGCTGTGCATTTGACGGGATCATGAAGGCGTAGAGTGTTAGGAGCTCCTGAATCCGATTAGACCTGTTACTGCAGATGTTTATTGAACGACGTATAGCTGCAAAAGAAGACAGGCGGCAGCAGCTAAAATGGCTGGTATACAAATGAACTGAAAATGGCATTTTGGCCACCTGTTGCAGTTGTTGTCAAGGATACACTGTTGCAGGTGCATTCTTTCTACTTTCAAAATAAAAGTTTTTGTGGCACAGGCTTGTGGTTGTTCTAGGCGTGTTTTTGGAAAGGCTTAAGTCACTTCCAAATTTTTTTGCAAATTTATAAGCGACATCTTCATTTTCGCTAACGCAACTCTGTTTGCCGCAAATAGTATACAGTTAGGTAGGCAGACAAATGGAGAAACTAAGGAGCAAATATGAAACTGGCCAAGAATTTACATACCTTATAGGGTTATCGAAGCTTGTTTCTGCGCCTTATAAAGGTATTGACACAAAATTAAATCTTGATACACTATAATAATGGGTACACCTAGTAAATTTTTTCCATTTTCGCACAGGTACTACAGCACAGCCCGTAGAATATATATTTAAATTTTTGGAGATTTGCCTGCTTTAGTGGTCAAAAAATCAATTTTCTAAAAAATCTCTCATCCTTTGACCAAAATATATGGAAATACGTAATATCTTAAACTACTCGTTCAATTATTTTGCTAATTTTTGATTTTAAGAAAAATTAAAAAAAAAAAATTCATTCGTCTTCTTCTTCTATCTATATATATTCTTGATAGTTTATTGTTTGTGGTCTTTTTGTTATTAAAAAATATTTGTTTCTTTAAATGTTTTTTTTTGTTTGCGTTTTATATAATATAAAATTGAAAACAATAAAAATTATATTAATCAACGTGTTTATCACAATTCACATAAAATGATCTTTTCTACATGGCAGAAAATAGGAATATATAATTTTTTTTTCTTCAACAAAGTAATGCCTGTCGCCCTGTAATAATGATATTTGGTATACATGGCTGCATAAAATGAGGTATGTGTTTAAATTACTGATTATTCTTCGTTTTCTTGTTTTGTTTTTTTTTCTCAATTTTCACTTCCTATGTCTTATTCTTACTAACTAATTTTTCGTTTCCGCTTTTTTTTGTTTTTAACTTACAACTTTTAAAGAAAATTAAAAATTAAATATTTTTATAGTTAAAGTAAATTATACTGATTCTTGTGCTACTTAATTATATTACAAATTATAATAAAAATTTAATTTACTATTAGTATTTTGAATAGATATTATGTGCATAGTTGCCATATATCGTTTGACTTGACACTTAAAGGACTACATATAATAAGATCTTTGACACGACTACTGCTTAGTTTTTTTAGGAGACGCAGGGACTATAGTGACCGGACCACTGCTATTGTGACGTTGTGCTTCGTGGTTATCATTAATATGATCATTCTCAGGATTATCCCAAGGTTGTCGTTTACCTGAACCGAAAAAGTTGAAGATAGTACCGCAGATAATGTAGACAGCTGCGGCAATAAAGAATACTTTACTCCATTGGGCAATTGTGGGCTGCAAAAAACAACAAAAAAAAAGGAAGAACTTTATATAAAATTCAGAATCACGCGTAAACTTCTTATTGTAATTAACCTGATTATCTATTAAGTTGCCGGCAGCAATAGGTGCCAGTAAGCCAGCCAAATTTGCCGAACAATTTGTGATAGCCATTAGGACACCAGCAAATCTGGGAGTTATATCTAAATGATTGATCTTGAAACCAGAATAAATGCCACCGTTCAAGCCTACACCAACGGTGAGAATGGCCAGTGTTAGGACACGATCACAGCCAGTATAGGAGGCCGCTATTAAAGCTATGCCAGGACCATATTGACCTGAAATTATTGTAAGCCTATTGTAAGCAAGTTTTCAAACATTAAGTGCATCATAATAATCCGCATTACCTATGGAATTCATAATTTTTCGCGTTGACGTATGACTAAAACGTTCTGATGTGATCATCCAATCGGCTACCACTGATATAAATAATGAGAACAACCACATGGCAAGATAGGGTAAAGATGACAGCAAACCGTTGGATTTTAAGGAAAATCTTAGCACTTGCTTCATGTAAGTCGGCAATTCTGTCATGAGCGTTTCATAACCGTAGTTATGGCCCATGTGAGCCAAAAGAATAGCATAGAAAGGCAATGACTTGGCAATCGTTCTGAAAGGTATCGGCGGTATCTGCCGTAATTAAGAAAATAACACGATTCAGTTTTACCTTCAAATTTCTATTGAAAAATGTTTACCTTCATTTCGTTTGTACCCCAGAGCGAGTTGTTGATATATTTCTTTTCACGTTCGCCAATTGTGGGATGCGAGCATGGATCTTCATATACCCATATAATAAAAGCGACGCTCCAAATTGTGCCAACAGCACCAAACACATAAAATATTGACGGCCAACCTCCATCGAAACCGTATTCAGCTAACAAACCCGACAAGGGCATAGAGATAATAGTACCAAATTGAGCGCCCGCATAAACAGCAGCTCCCATTCGTGACCTTTCATTCGGTGGGATCCATTTGGCAAGCAAGGCATGAGTGCAAGGCACAATGGGACCTTCGCCTAATCCTTGAATGAAACGTATAGCACTTAATCCCCAAGCACCTCCTCGGCGAGCTGCTATTGGCACAAAGAAGGCAAACACCGAATTAATTAACATGCCGTAGCCCAAAAACCTAAGAGCACCATATCTTTTAGCCAACATTCCAAAGGGTATCTATTATTGAAATGAAATTAACTTATCAGATACTATTTTAAAGGATCAAACAGGAATTGCAAGACTTGCCTGAGTAATAACGTAACCATAGAAGAACGCCGACAATATATAACCTTGTTGTGCGGATGACCAAACAAACTCACCATCTTGACTTTCTTCCTATTGGGTAAAAGACGGAAACAATGGTATGTCGTTTTATGTAAGTAACTTTTAAAGAACTCACCACTTCCGTGAGATTCGAATTGGGACATTCATCATCGAAGACATCATCATGTCCATCCGTGATAGCTGTATGATTAACCATGGCCACAATAGCCACCGACATATTTGTACGCATTACATAGGCATTTGCCATGCCCAAAAACAACATAAACGTCACGAAAAATCGCTTTTGAAAACATCCTAAAAGAAGAGGGAAGAGGGAATAAATGAAATGAGAAATTTATTATATAAATTAAAGCTTTATTAAAACAAGTATGAATATTATAGTCGCACGACGCCGACCTTTAAATACCCTACATTACTTTGCCGAGCACAATTATTCGCTCGTTTTGGTGATAATACACCAAAAACTACACATTATTTACATGCGAAGCCATAATTTTCATGAAAGCTCGCATATTGGATTTTCTATCCATATAAGAGTTAGCATTTGGTGATAGCGCCTATATAAGTGCGGATCCAAAAAAAAAATTGACCTATGTGATCAAAATTCCCTGCCATAAATTTTTTTTTGGTGAAATGCGAAATGAGTTCTTAAGATATCATGAAATCTCATATGCAGCGGGGGAAGAAACAGACCCACGTGGTTCAAATTAGGTGCACTTAATTTTTTTATTTAACAACTCTTTTGAGGAAATATGCATCACAAAAAAATTAACAGTTAGCCTTTTTTGGCATTTAACGATGCACGTTCCATGAGAATCCTTATGTGCGATGGTATTCAAAAAATAGATCTACGTGATCCGAATTCGATATGATAAATTTCTTTGTCAATTTACTATTATGTGCCGATTTTCACCATGAAATATTGGAAATTCGACCTTTTTACGATATAAAGCTTTAGTTTGCGCAGGAACGTTTATAAGAGGAAATGGAAACGCCAATTTGGAATGGTGAAATACTATTACGTAGTCATTTGCGTCGAGAAATTTTGAAAATTACAATTATTTTCCATATAACTGTCACTGTACCAAATTTCATCGAAATATCTCAAAAATTGCGAGCTGCAGCTTGAATATAAATTTACATGGACAGACGGACAGACATGCTTAGATCAATTCAGATTATGATTCTGAATCGACCGGTATAATAAAAGGTGGGTCCATCTTAAGCTCTTCTAGGTGTTATATACGCCCGCCCTAACTTAATATGCACTGTACCACAAGTGGTTTAGGGTATAAAAATAGTCTATAAAGCATATAAGTCTCACGTTTTAGGAATTTTTCTAAATTATCAATACATTATGTAATATAAAAGTATGCAGTTGCAAGTCGAAGGAAGTGTGTTAGCGAAAAACATCATTTGTACTTCATCTCGCCGACTACCAAATTAGGATGATAATGGTGCTGGAAATAATAATTCCCTGCTTTTCTAATAAGACAAGTTCTTCAAAGGGACACAATTCAATTATAGACATTTCCGTTAATCTATATAAAGCAGATTCCTTAATATAGGTTATGTAAACTGTCGTTGAAGTGGATTAGAATTAGATCACTTCTGCATTAGATTACTATTAATTAGAACAATTTTATGCGGAACGCTAGAGCCGTGAAAGTAGCAGCAAAAAGATTTGTGAAAGTAGAAGATCGAATAGAAAACTTGAAAGCATATATGGACGATAAATAATCAATAGCCAATAATCGTTGTTATATTAATGAAGTGGTGCAGACACTCGGAAAAGTTAATTGAAATGAATAGAGAAAATCTAGTCCGCAATCACGTGAAGGTATCATTAAAACTATTGCAATGCTCGCAAAGCAACTGTGATAAAAGAAGAGCTAGTGTTTTGTTGTGTGCTAGTTAGTTGGTGTAGGAGTATCTCTGGGCCAATTAGGAAGCAATTATTACACTATGCTAATAGCTTCAATTTGTAAAAAAAAGTATTTATCACTTTACGAGATAGTTTTGCTATTAACAAAAAAGCGTTACTTTTGTCTCTTGGGGAATTTAGCGACAGCTTCTCGTAGACGACGTGTTTTATGTTAATTTTTCAGTAGAATTGGAGAGAAAGGAAAAAGAAAGAAAGTACATTTTTTTAATAAGAGTAGAGCAGAATTTTTCTATTACAGAACTGTGTTCGGCGAGCTTAGTTTATAAGAAAGCGTAATCTGTAATTTCTTCATCAAATGGATTCCTTTGCCGTGTTTTGCTAAAAAGAACACGCGGAAAGCATCTTTCTTTCACAGTTTTTGTGAAAAATTTCATGCGTAATGAAAAAAAATTGTGATAGTTGAGAAAGGCAAATTCTCGATAATTTCGGGTGATCAAAAATATTGAAAATATTTCCCGTTTCTCGAAATTCCTCCATTCTACGACCAGTCAAACGATGAAAGAAGCCGAAAAAAATATATATCTCTAAAAGACGTAGCGAACGGTGGCAAAGATGGAATGTAAAAACATTATGTAATTCTTTTGGTTGCCTACGTTATGGATTTAAATTGTCTTCCGCATTTTTTGTCTCTCTGTGCTTGCTGCCAAAGGAGGAAAAGATACCTTCCAGAAAAGGAGAAGAGTATTATGGGATTAGAAAACGGAATCCACACAAACCGTATGACTGGCAGAAAATGAAACCTAGGAAATTAGGGGGCGAAAGAACACTACACTCCTTTTTCATAAGAGTTTGTCACTGCAAGAAAGGTGTACTTGTTTCTTATTAGAAAAACCTAATCACTTATAGATGAACAGTTGCAAGCTAAACACTTGCAGAAAGTAAGGTAACGTAAACCCCAGATAGGTGTTTACAAGAGTTCTTGCTTTCTGGAGACTCAATGATAGCACAACAAATATTTGTTGACCATTTGGAAGGAGTATTGGTAATTGTATCCAGAATTGTTCTTCTTCTTTTTGAAAAAAATTGGCCAACATCAGTTCGTCAACGTCTCATTATCCATTGCCGATCGATACTACCGTAAGCTAAAATTATTGTATAGTGTTTCTTATTAAGGCCTTTTTTGAATGGAAATCTTTCACTGGACGCGTGAATTGTTGCGCCTATATGGAAAGGTCGAACGTTGTAATGCATATAAATGTTTTTCATTGCGAAACTCGTCTTCATTTGTCTTTTAAGTTTATATTGTAGAAAATGTTTAAAGCAAAGACATCTACCAACTACTTTAATAGAGCTCTGTAAACCCACTAATACAGCTCTGTTAAGTAGTTACGATTAAGATATGATTGGACTTTGAAACCTATCCCGTTCAAATAGGGAAACGTAACGTATTTTTGTGGACACTTCATTAAAAAATACTTTTTAAACAAGGTAAACAAATTGAAGTTTGGCTTTTCGGAACAATCATTACAAAATTTTTGAAAATTACGTGTTAGCAAAACAATACGTCGCCTATTAATATTAATGGAAAAAAACGAATCTAATTTTTTAACAAATTCAAATTTTTTGTTAAAAACCTGCGTTTGTTTAACATAGGTAAGCAATTTGTAACATGTAACGCCTGTTTAAAAAGTATTTTTATATTTACATTAGGGTGATATAGGTGGCATTTTTTGATTTGGCATTGACGGTTTATGCTAACAAACGAATTTTCCTAATTTAGACAGAGGAGGCTTCCAAACCCAATCCTCCGTGGACGCCTTAAGGGAGATATCTTCTTGGTAGGTGTCTTTGCTAGTTAAATTTCGAATTGAATTTGTCTTCACAAGTTTTAATCTTATAACATTTCATAAGATCGAACGTCAAAAGAATGGAAGAAATGAAAACAATGGAATGCTTCAGATCAGAGGTCGCCAACCCATTTGATAATTTCAAGTGAGCCACTTTAGTTCCGAAAATAAATTGTAATATACAAAAAGGTAAATTATGAAACATAAAAATCGAAGGTGCTTGCGTTCGCCTTAAAACGAGGAACTATACACCAAACTCGACCAAATTAATGTCACAAGTTCAACATCATATTATTATTATAAATTTAACCAGAGAATAAATTCTAAGATTAAAGTCTTAAAGCACTAGCATCTAAAGCTTTCGGCTTTACTAAAAACTCTAACGCACTTGAGATTTGAACCCACGATCATTGAGTTGCTAGTCGAGACTCTTGCCTATTCGTCCGCTCAGGCGGACATAAAAAAAGGCTGTTTTAATACGAAAGTATTTTTGATCCAAATGTCTCTTTAATACTCACATTTTGGTTGATTTTGACCCGCGACCAAAAAAGCTTGTCGACCCCTGCTTTAGATTATGCCTAGCAAACCATAATACACTTTTAAGCAGGAGCAAGCATCTTAGTACACTTTAAGATGATTAGAAATAATTAGCTCAGATCTCTATTCTCATTTGGTTGTGCTTGTTCGTATAACCAGTACAGTTCGTAATACCTTCAGGAGGAAATAAAATGAGTCCTTATAAACTTTTTCTTATGGCGTGTCTAATGCTTTAGAAATTTCAACGAAAGAGGATATAGAAGAAGAATTTAACGCAAGGTTTTGGCCTAACAAAGGCTCACGTCATACAAAAAATGTACTTTAAAATATTTCATATAAAGTTAACATAGATCAACAGGTGGCGCCACAGTCACATTGAAGCGAAAAATCAACTTTTAAAATATTTAACTATAACTTTATGTGGTCACAAAGTCCTGTTTAGTTTTTTTGAATAACATATTTTATATGTGGAACCGAAATCTGTAGAAGTAAAAATTCTATTAATTTATACTTTATTTATTTATTTATATTTTTTTTTTGATCTTAGCATTTTACATTTTAGTGATCTCAATGAGAATAAAGGTCAAGAAAGAGAGAAACAACTGACTGACTGATTTCACGGTGATCATGTTGATACACTACGGAATACATTTTGCATGTTCTTTCTATTTCACGATTTTACAAAGATAGTGTAGTTGTAAAAAGTTTTAAACATTTTACAAACAATTTAAAAAAGAGACGATTTCGTATTTTATGAGTATTTTTTATAGCATAACAAAGTGTAACAAGAAACCTATTTATTGAACATTAGTATACTGCATAATAAATGAAATCAAATTTTAAACTTACACGTGTTTAAATAATTTTGCTTAGTGCATATTCTACACAAGCAACAACAACACATGATAAAGAGTACTTTAGGGTAAACAACTTTGTAAGGTTTTTACAACGATTGTTTATCTCTATGCAGCGGACGGAGAGCTTAGATTACACTTCTAAGATATTTAATGGATTATCAAGGCGACGTTGTGAAATCTGTCTTTAGTCGAGTATTTATTCTATCGTATTTTAAAACACAAATGTTTTTATTTATTTACTTTTGCATCTCTTTTTCCTTTCTGTGCGAAGCACGTGTTTCTATCTTAACTAAACCGGTTGGTAAAGCTGTTGTACGAAAAATTATTATGCTTTTAAACTAACAACAAGGTGGAATGTTGAACTAAATTTAAAAAAAAAATTGCCGATCTTTAGTTCATTAATAGTCACCGATAATCGCAATCAGCCTTCTAAGCTAATAGTGTAGTATAATGATTTCTATTTAAAGGTATATATAGCTATTTTAGCTGGGAGACTCCGCTTTACTCGTCTGTGACCTACGTTTTTAATATCCTTTAATGTTTTAACTTATCGCAACTCATAGGTAAATGATTGAACAAAGCTCCCTTATATCGGTAAATGAGAGAATAATAAATTTTCATAACGTTTCCAAGTCAATCGTGCACAGAATCAAAACAGGGGAAGGTACCAGTGTTTTTAACAGAGATTGCCGCTATTCAATTCAATTTATCGATTAGCAGTTATACCCAGAAACGCAGCCATTCGACGATTTGTTCGTCATCTATTTTGCACAAAAAATTGGACTAGACTTGCCGAATGACCATCTCTTCCGAAGCAAAGAAACGCAGCGTAAACTATGACAAAGAGAACGACAATTTTCGTAATTTTAGTTAAAAAGGTTTATCGAAAGCATTCAAGTTCAGCATGTGAAGTCAAATCTCAAGTGAAGCACAGTTCGACCTACAAAAATAGTTTTCTGATACCCAGAGAGATTTGTTTTTGAATTTAAGCGGCCATCCCGTAACAGTATAGACCTCTTATTTTTGAAGTTATTTATTTTCTTTTTTCAGGGTTGAAAAGCGTTTCGCTAAAGCGTAGTAGGCGAGTTATCGAGTTATTGGGAGGCCAAGAGGTTTGAAGTCCGCAAGCTTTTTTCCTTGGAGCTATGTAAAGCCATTAATGAGAGGAGATTTTATTTTTCTTTAAAGCAAAGATTACTGGATTTGGATCGAATTTGTGGCTAAACTTGGTAGGATGGCGGCGACCATTTAAAAAAAGCCGTCTCTATTGATGTAACCAATCATAATGTTAGGTATTTGCAAAAATTTTGATCATGGTAAAAATGATAAAGAAATGGGGCATGCCAGTGTATATAACGGTTCAGTTCGGTGGTTTTGCCCTTCCTCTATATAAAATAACAGGTTTCCATTTAATATTATTGAATCATTCAGCATACGTCGACGGTAATCATGGAGCTTTCAAAATTCGTTTTCTTCCAAATTCACTACTTTTGTTGTTTATTTAAAGAAATCCGCTGCCGAAGCCTAGCAAACACGTTCAGAGATCTATGGTGATGCCGTTCTATCATTTTCCAATTATCGCTTTTGGGTGCAAGGGTTTAAAAGTGGCGACACGAATTGACTGAAAATGTCATTTTTGAGCCACTTGTTGGCCATTTGAAGTTCTGCCACACCCAGCGTACTCATCAGGCATGACGCCTACTGATTATCACTTGTTCAGAATGGTGGAGAACACCTTGGCTGGCACACGGGTCCGAGAAGTGCGAGAATGGATCGGTAGGTGGATCGCTGCCAAACCAGTACAAATTCTTTCGACATGATATCGCCATTTTGCCAAAAATATTGTAAGATATTGTAGACATTGATGGAAACTACTTCGATCAATATGTACGACACCAATTTGCTACAATAAATGCCTTCGTCAAGTGAAAAGGTGATCAAAATATTTGCAAACACCTAATAAATCTTAATCAGATAAAGTTTCTTTATATGAAGGAATGTGATCGTTAGGGTGCCTTTATCAATAAGGTATGATCGGTAAAAGAGATCGATATCATATTTCAAATCAATATAAAAAAGTTAAAAGTCGGATAGCATCCTTATATAAACTATAAGTTTCTAACTAAATGGACTTGAGAGAAAGCATATCTTTGGATGTCCTTGAAAGTGTAATGATCGTACAAATTTTGAATATCGGCAACCACTTCTTTATGAATCATAATGTAAGTGGTGATTACTTGATAGTTATGTCTGCATATTTTTGTTTTACTTTTATTTTTTTTCTTTGTAATAAACTGAAAAACGCAATACCGTGAATTAGTTGCCGCTTAAGAAGATTTATTATTTACTACACACTTGACAATGTTTCCTTGTTTTATAAGATTTTGAAAGTAAAAAAAAAAAAAAATTGAAAAATATTTAGTTATAAAATTCGTAGCACATGTTTGCTCATGAAAAATATATGAAGAACTTTTCTCTTTCCACCTACTTGGTTTGGTATCTTCAAAGATTTCGTTTAAGCCGTTTTGATCCCAGACAAGGACATGTCCGTTACGCTGACGATTAATTTGTTGTTGGCGTGGTAAAGTCATTTTATTTATTCTTTTATTTATATTTAAAAAAAGAAATTTAAAACTTATAGGAGGAAGATAAAAAAAAAAAATAGTTTTAATTTCTTTTTATTTTTAATGGAAATTATATATATTTTTTTTTATATATATATATATTTGTTAACACTTTTTGCGCACACGTTTAAACCATTTCATTTCTATAGTAAATTTTTATGATTTATCCACATTTTATTAAAATATCTTTCCTTCAAACAAATTATTTATAGATATTTCTTCTTTTTATTTTTTTTTATTTTTTTATTTTTTTTATTACATATAAAAATTTTATTTAACGAATTTTTTTTAAAGCGTTTCTAGTAGTTCTATAAACGTCGGCTATTGAACTGATTTCGTAATTTGTAAATTTTTATACAACAACTTTTACGAACGACTGAGGTTAAGAAGACCCGCACGAGCAAGTGAGATGACAAAAACAAACGGCATTTGCACTAAATCTTCAAAAAAAAAAAAAAAAAAAAAAATACTTAGAAAGAAATATAAAAAATTAAATGAAATATTTGTTTTCTTTTTTTTTCCTTTTTTCTTTTTGGCGCGCCTTCGTTAACTTAACTGATACTCGCCGTACTCGCCGATCTGTTGCCTTAAACTATTTATTGTCTCATTTTTCCTGATGTCTGCTTGCTTTTGACGTGTGTTTTTACCGCTCTCTCAATTTTCTCCGTATGTGGATGGTGAGATAGGAAAAAGAGAACAAGAAGAGAAGCCGCCAGTAAGAGGTGGAAAGGAAAGTGAAGAAAGAGTGAAAGGTTTTTGCGTGTTGGCAAAAGTAAATAAGTTCTTATAGCTGTTTTAAGATAGGTACACAATTGATTAGAGGGTTGAGGATTTACAAAAGCGTATGACTAAATGATTTTGAGGATTTTTCAACAATTTTTTTTTGTTTTTTTGTTGTTTTTTTTTTTGGCTATGCATATCATTGCTTCCGTTCAGGAACTTTTCTGCACATTTCATTGAATTTCTTTGAAGAAATTCACGTAAATAAAAAATATGACGCAAATCTCTTTTCACTTCTCAAAATGTATATATGTACATATATTATTTGTTTTTCATCAAGACACAAGATTTTTCACTACTAAGCGACAGTAAATTTTTAACTCAATATTTTGGGGTTAGACTGTATTTATTCGGCTCGATTTGTCAAAGTATGTCCGCGAAAGTGATTGAACAGCATTTGTTTGAACAGCGCTTGCAAAATGCTCGAAGATTTTGGCAAAACCATGTGACATTATTTATAATTGCCCCGTTAAATGAAAAATTTGCAAATTTCATAAGCAACACTTGGCTTTTAAACATTTATCTCAGAAATGGCGTAGAGTATTCATTGATCGGCTTTAGTCTTTTTCTTCTTTCGGGACATAGAGTAAGAAGAGTAGAATTTCATAGAGCGATGTTATTGAGAAAATGGCTGTTATTGTCAAGATGCCATCAATTGATTACAAATCATTTACTTCCGCTTCTCTTTTAATTTTTTTTTTTTTATTAAATTTATTTATTTTTTTAATTGCGACGCATAAAAAAAAACATTTAATTTATGGATAGTTGGAAAAATGTTAATAAACAAAATTGCGAAATAACTCATCTCTTAAAAGCTTTAAGATAATAAATAAAACTTAAAAAGACTTATAGAAGCATTTTTCTTTTAATGGTTTTCTCGCCTTCAATAAGCGCAAGAAAATAATTTTTAAATGCTTCAAACACTAAACCATTTAATATTCTCATTAAATTTATATGCAGGCAGTAAAGCTTTTAAAAGACATGTTTTTATACCAAGCGGTTGGGGGTTGAGAATATATTCATTTTGTCAAAATCTTTGCAATATCGAGAGAGAGCGGCTTTTAGAGGCCCTCTAAAGTATATGTACTCTCTATTGCAAACGAATTCTGATTTGATTTAAACACATATGCCTGTCCGTCTGCCTGTGATACCCACTGTTTGGGCACGCAAAAATTATGATATACCATTAAAATTTGACAGAAACATTGGAAATTCTTGCACGCAGGTTGGTATTGAACACGGGCTACATCAGTCGAAGGACACGCCCACAGTACCACGTAAACTGGAAACACCTCCCTTTTTCAAAAGGAACAAAAGATGGCTTTTGTGTTCATTCCTTATAAACCCTAGCAGATAAATATACAAAAATTTGAACACATATTCTATGGGCGATGCTGTAGTAACTGTAGAAAAATGCGAAAAATTGACCACACCTACCCAATATAATAATATACCAAAATTCAATTTTTTTTTCAATGTCTTTATGGGGGGAAGAAAAAAGCTTCAAAGTCCAATAAACTATGTAAATTCTTGCCCAGTTTTAAATTCGGAATGCATCTAAAGATGTCTATCTGTCCATCTGTCTGTCTGTGCAACTGTGTAGTACTTGTGGAAAGCATTCTCCCGCTAGCGCAAATGAAGAGATCGCCTATAAACTTGCAAAAGAATTTGAAAGTGATTTAAATACGCCTACAAAGCCCACACGCCTATGCGACAAATACTTTTATTTCTAAAATAGGAAAGATCAGTCACGATCACTCCATATTGTAGAGCATGAAAAGTTAGTTCTGTTACATTTTTTGTATTTTTTAGGGTAACGACGATGGGTATACAAGAATCGATCACGACCGAATGCAATTTTTTTAGTTGTTCAATTTTCAAAACATTTGAAAGGTCGTTTGCCGGTTTTGGAAAACGATTTTTTCGTACAATATGCGAAGATTGATGACACGTTGATTCATCACTACAATCTCGAGTCAAATTAGCAGTCAGCCGAGTAGATAGCAGCCGGCGAAAGCTGTCGAAAAAGTAATGTCACTAAAATAACTGCAACTCGGTCAAAATGTCATGAGAAGTTGATGCGTATCGTTTGAAGCTTGGTGCTATCTAGAACTGATATGAGTTATGATCAGCAGCGTTGCCATATATATGTAAGACCGAAACATCCATGAGTTGTTTGCTCGATTCCCTTTGGGAAATTTCAATGCACCTCGCACTCACTGAAAAAGTCGATGAAATTATTGCAACTGCTGGAGCAAGGCCGACACTCAAGCTATCAGGAAATAGCTGCGCCACTAACCATCAAACTCATGACGACTTTGAATCATTTGAAAAGAGCAGGCGCTAAAAAGGATCTCGAAATCTCGAAAAAAATCGTGGAGGCTTTTCAGTACGACGGAATATATATATACGTATATATCGCCGAAATAAGCATAAAATTATTTTTTTTACCCATCCAAGATGTAGATAAATAAATGCAAGTGATTTTTCATTTCGCAATCACAAGCACGCTTGTGAAAACCTTTCGTGCGGCATTCGAGTGAATGAACTTTGAACTCCAGTATTTTGTTGTTTTCTTTTGGCAAAATTTTTATTTAATTGTTTCATTTATTGTTAGTCCTTTGAGTGATTACTTTCTTATATGATCTAATCTGTTGGCATATCATTATTTGCTACTGTGGACTTTGATTTTCAGTCTCTTAATACTAAAAATAAATACAAAATAAACGACTGGCAAGTATCCCGTGATCGAAAAGTAAAAATGAACGAATAAATCTTCAGCGGAAAATTGTATTAAATAATAAATAATTTAATGGTCAAGTTTGAGTCATCTGCAGGCATTTTCAAAAATGTTTCATTTTCATTAATCTCTTTAAAAATTAAAATTTTTTTTTTTCGAATGTTTAATTCCACTAGTTTTGAAAATCGTAAGCTAAAATCGTGAGTCACAACGTCACGAGTTTTATTATCATTATTATTATTATTATTATTATTATTAGATAATATATATGCACCCATGTAAACGAGAAAGTTTATAACTTGGACACGAATCTGATAGAAAAGAAATACGGAGAGAGAGAGAGAGAGAAAAAGCGAGAGGGAGCGGGTTAATATAAAAATACAAGAAAAAGGCTTTAACTGTATACAAAATTATGTTTACATTCAATAATCCACCCGAAAAACTATGTCTTCGATGATCTACATTTTATTATTAAAAATTAGCAAAAGTTTTTTTAAGCTACATGAACGTTCACATATCGTCAGCTCAGAAAATAGAAAGCATCCCAAGTGGAATACGAGATGATGTGTTATAGCACAACATTGAAACTTTTATAAAATTCATTCATAAAATTTTGTTAAATTAAAGTGAAGGCATACACAATTTACATATAGCTTAAGTTGGTTTAAAACATTTTACTTTGCTTATTTTTTCTTTATAATTAATAAATATAAACATAATTTGAAACTGACGCAAATATTTGTAGCAAAAAACAAACAATTTTGATTATTTTTCAAAAAAAAGAAAAATTACATTTACATCAAGATCGAACTTTGAACACATTTTAAGAGCAACGAAAATGTTTATCCTCAAAATTGAGTGCAAGATTAGTTTTAGTTTACAGGAGATTTGATATAAGCTCATGCTGCAAACTCAGATAAGAAAAACATAGCAGGCATATAAGAACAAAGAAAATGTTTATAGTCAAAATATTTGCTGCATATAAGAACAAGCAAAATGTTTACATTCAAAATATTGCTGCATTCAAGAACAAGGAAAATGTTTATATTCAAAATTCAATCTAAGATTAACATTCTGCTTTGTTTACAGAAAATGTTATGTAAACTAATGCTGAAATTTCACATAACAAAAACATAGCAGGCATACTCTTCATATTACAAGCTTATATTCAATAATATCAAATAAATATTTCGCTTAACCGAAAATGCCGACAGACAAATATGTCCTGTACGTAGAATTTATAGAAACTTGAAAATATTTCACATCTTGAAAACGTGTCAGTAAACTTAATATATCGCCTGTAAAGTGTCTGGTAAATAAAAATTTTTTCTTACTTGTATTGCGCTCTTTTCTTAGGTTCTCTTTTTTGTGGTTGCTTAGTCGATCAATTTCTACACACACACACACACATACATATATATATATATATATATATATATATATATATACATAGATAAATGCACACACACCACACATAAAACAAGATCTGATTGTTATTGTATACTTTATGAGCGAGCGTCGTCGTGCTTGTTACTATCAGCCGATAAACACGTGAATGAATTGATTCTTGGTATTTTCCTCTCACTTACACGTACGCATTTATAGATGTTGATTAAAAAACTATTTGTCACTATGTTAATTTAATCATAGTCATCGAATACAAATTACATTCGAATGCAAATTTAAGAGAAAAAGAAAACGATAGAAAAAATGATTTATTTGTAAATCGTTGGCAAATAATATTTTTGTTTTCTTTTTTTCTTTTTTTTTTCATATATAAATTATTTCTAATTTTAAAAGTATGACTTGTCAAGTTAATTTTCATACGTAGTAGTGCATAATATAGTTCATTGTGTATTTACATAGTATGCGTAAACAGTTGGACAATAAAGACGTTTTAAAGTCGTAAGTGCGTAAACAAGTAGAGCCTCTTTAGGGTTTCAAGGGGTTCTTTGCATTGAAAGCAATAGATACACTTAGGAATTTTTAAGTATTTACGTTATGTGACTTTCCATTTTTTTTTTTTTTTTTTTTTTTTTTTTTTGGCTCTGCAGGGTTTGAAAGGGAAGGGAAAATACAAAAAGTGT